>JALPQI010000964.1:0-59402 GCA_025490895.1 Thaumatotibia leucotreta | reverse complement strand
CAGAGCTAATAATTATGATAGCCCGCAGGTTTGCCTACTGTTCAAAGGACGTAAAAATAACGTTATTTAAATTGTACTGTACAACTTTTTACACAAGCAGCCTGTGGGCAAACTATACGCAGAGGCAGTACAGCGCTCTGCGTGTTCAATATTATAATAACGCGTTCAGGATGCTGATGGGGTTACCACGGTTCTGCAGCGCTTCGGGCATGTTCGCGGAGACACGTGTAGACTGTTTTTATGCCACAATGCGTAAACGATGCGCATCCCTGGTGAGCAGAGTTCGTGGTAGCACCAACAGCGTCCTGCGCATGATAGCGGACAGATTGGATTGTCCATACATGAACTATTGCTGTCAACTTCATGTACGGCGCGATACCTAACTGTTTCTTTTTTGTCTTTGTGTATCTTAACTAACAATAGCTTTAATTAAGTTTAGTCTGTACTACTAACAAAATGATCCATGTTGATCGAAATAAATGATTTTATTATTTTAACTTTTTTACCTTTTTGTTTTTTACTCACAGATAATGAAAATTTATATTACATGCTGATAGAAAGAAGTATTGTCAGTGAAACTTCAACTCAGTCTACTTCGTTACAACTCTTGATGGCGGCTTACTTCAACTTGAATATGGAATATCCAGTGGAGTGTCAAAACACATTAGAATTTATGCAAAGGTATGTTTTTAAAATAAATCCCAAGGAAGGAACGAAAGTGCGAAAAGGGCGCACGCTGAATAAAGTATTGTCATTAATGAGTAAACTTAACAATATATAATATGTCATTTGCATGCAGTTATTGTGGCGAGAATTTCTCCACAGTGATTACGTACAATGAGCATCAAAAAAGTCACAGGTTCTGTAAAAATGTTAAATTTATGTGTGTTGATCCTTTATGTAAGCGTGTTTTTAATAATTATGAGTCTTTTAGGAATCACAATTTTAGACTGCATCAGCCTGGGACTAGTACTGGTAGTTCACGAGTTGACATAAATTCAATAACCTATTCTAAGTGTGCAGAATGTAATAAGAGAATATTGTCCAAAAATGTCGAATTCCATTCAAGAACTCACGCTATTTTATCCGGAAAAGCGGTAACTTGTCCATATAATCTTTCATCTGAAACAAAATCATGTGGTTCGTCTACTTTTACTAGTATAGCAGAATTAAAAAGTCACGTGTATCGCAATCATTTTAATTATGTTTCGAATATGACAGATCAAGATGTTTTACACCCAAAACACTTAGATGACGATCAGTCTAATAATACTATAGTACCTAGGCTATTTAGGGTGGCTCGGAAAATTCTGGTCTAGTGGTTATAGTATTCGCAAAAGCATCGTGCCGACCACGTCATAAATCACCGGGCCGGCCACGCCCCCTTTTCTACCTGCTTGGTCATACTGGGGCGGCGCGGTGGCGGGGCGCCACGGTGGCGGAGCGCATCGCGCGCTTGATCTGCGCGCGGACGCAGCGTCCCGCCAGCGCCGCGCCCACAAAACGCCCGCACAGTGGGCGCAAGCGGCGGGCGGGTCGCTGCGTCCGTGCGCTGATCAAGCGCGCGAAGCGATCGTGGGACGCTAGCGTCGCGCTACCGCGGCGCCCCGCTGCCGTGCCGCCCCAGTGTGACCAAGCCTTTATAGTTGGGTGGTTCAGATTAAAACTCATTCTTAAGAATACGAATATAATATAATGATTTTCGTAATGTAACATAACTTATGTTTAAGTGTTATAAATATACAACATTTAAAATATTTTATTAAAACTAACTTTAAAAAATATACTTACTAATAAGATATGAATAACCTAGTTACAACGTTTATAGTAGGTCGATATACGACACACCTCTTTAAAATGTATAATTATACTTATATTGAATTTGCAAATATAATTTTGGCCTTTGTGACAGCCCTCGACTCGTTAGCCGAGTCGACGGCATACGGCATAGGAATGAATGAACTCGGCAGCCGAGTTCTTGGCGTGCAGCGTTGTTTATTCGTCGAGTGCGCGTTTGGACTCGGCTGACGAGTCTTAAATATGTAGATGTTTGTATTTATGCCGGCACTCTGCAATGTAGTTAGATTTTGGCCTGGCAGTGAAAGTGTTAATTAATTTAATATCACGCGGATGGAGAGTGATCGTCATACTTATCGATACCTAACATTTTATTGACATATATGTATTTCTTTCTTGCTATTCATGGCAACATTTTATCGGTCAATCCACTGTCAGTTTTCGGAGGCCACTTTAAGTACATACATCTGCACACTCTTTTCTAACTAATTTTCGTGACAAGTGTATTAGTCCAGGCTGATGTGCATGAGCGGTTTACAATTGTTTTGGAATAATAATCATTTATTAAACTATGACCAGAAGGCGCAACTTTGATGCCGATGACAGCCTATAGCTCATGCCACTCTATATCGCTGCACCCTGTGTGACTAGGCAATGTATAGCTCCCTTGTAATTTTAGACGAATATATCGTCGGGTGACAAGCAAAAGTCATTAAGTACAAAAAATAACAAAAACCTTGTTACAATAGACGTATGGTTCCCTAATATAGCTATGAACTTGTGGAAGTACTTAATGACTTGCTTGTCACCCGACGATATACAAATAAAATACACATGTCCATGCGTCAGAAATTTGACTACAATTAAATTTTAAAAATAAGGTAGCATTATAAAAAGCATGCTAGTAATCTTTCAAATGTTTGTCCACAGAAGTAACATAAGTGGCTTATCCATTAATCATGTCATCCTTTTTTTGCATAGGGCAATATGACGTGTAATTTTTTGTCAACGTAAGTAAACTTTTTTCTGATATGTTTTGGACAATGGGCAACTTTGTAATCTTTGTATGATGGAGCCAAAACCAACACTGTTGAAAGTTAGACAGTTAAATAGATGTTAGGTCATTAAATAGCTATGTAAAACAGTATGACGTGATTAATGGACACCCCCTTTCTTTAATCCTGAGCCTGACCGAGGCTTTATTACCATCAAGTAATGATATATTCTTAAATATAACATGTACTTACGTTTCTGCAATCATTTTTCCGCCATGAAGCCGTGGTGCGCTGCGCTGTAGTCTGTTTTTTACGATTAAATATTTGGTAAACAAAGAAGTGTAGTCGCCGTCAACCTTCCTTAGGATATTATTTCCAAAGAAACTCAAAAAATAGCGGTAAATAATTGACAATTTTGACAGTTTAAAACTAGCTCTTGTGTACTACATTTACACTATTAGCCGCCATTATTTGTTTGTCTCGTTTCGCACACTGTAATATTCTCGCGATTCCTGTGTATATGACTTTTCGTATCGTCTCACAATAGCACCGGAGGTCATCTTATCTCTATATTATACTTATAATCTACACACACTGCCATGCATTTTACACATACGCTTCTTATCTGGAGTATTTTATTAAGTTGTATGACCAACTTTTTTTAAATGATGACATGTTTGGGCTTGTTTGCCTCAGAATCACGAACCCAAAATCAAAAAATGTCCCAAGATTTTCATACATACGTTACCACAAAGTCAATGGAAATCGGTAACGGAATTAAATAGAGAAACTTTTTTTCTCCTATAATATCAGAATGGATAAGGCTCGTGGTTCCAAGTCGAGCCAGGCCAAACATGTTAAAATTTAAAAAAAGTTGGGCAAACAACTTAAAAATAAAATGACATATCTCAAAAACACACCCACCTGCAGGGATCGGTTGCCCGCAGGTGATACAGCTCACACATCAGGTTTATAAATCTTATTATAGACCATCCTTATCGGAAAGCTGAAATGCGGGTCCACCACCAATTTTGTCTCACATTGGTTTTTAGAGACTAGTTATTATAAAGACTGCCATCAAGTCTTGTGAGTATATAAGTAAGAAGTCACTTATGAAGGCTCCGACCGTCCAGTGGCGCCCCCATTAGCGGGTTCGTGTTTTCTAATAAACCATTAAGTTTGTGTAGTCCTAAAACTTCACCAACTTTTGATATTTATATCATAACTTTATAGTACTTCATTTTGACTTTATCACCTAAACGGAAACAAGTGGACACTTGTTCCCGTTTAGTAGATAAAGTCAAAATTAAGTAATATAAAACTGTATCACACAGATAAAAAGTTGGAGAATTTATAGGATTACACTAACGTTTTAGTGCGGTATTGATAAACGTAACGGCTTATTAGAAAAAAAAAACAGTTTCCCTAACGGGGGCGACACTGGACGGTCGGAGCCCTCTTTAAAAAAAGGTTGAAATCTAAGCATTAACTTTTTTATCTACGAATATATTTTACCTTTTACTCTGAAGTGAAATACCTATACTGCTTTCTAATAGTCCAGTGTATTATTCATATGAGAAATTATAATAGCATTTATATTTAATACTCTAAATATAAGAAGTAAACGCTTTTTGGCAGTCTTTTTAATTTACTAGTGTCTGCATTCAAAATGGCCAATTTCCTAGACCATGGGGTAAGAGCAATCACCGCCCTTACTGCCTAAAGGTGGCATGTGATCGCTCCCGTAGCGGAGTTGATCCATTCATTTTTTTTTTTTTTAGTTACCAGTATAAAGCCGGGCTTTGCAACATAAGTGCCGCATAAGTATAGTTTAATCAAATGTATATATAAGGTCTCAGCCTAAATATTGAACAGCCTCTTACTTTCGACTGTAGCAAAACAGTCTGATGAGAGATTATAGAACAGTAAATAGTAAGACCCCAAGTCACTAGAGCAATATTTTCTTTTGGGTAAGAGTAACTGCTTTAAAAACAAGTTTCTAGGTCATCATCAGAGATCGGACAAATGGGCGTCATTGTCAGAAATAGTGTAGACATGACTCTAAAATTGACTAATTATTAAATCGATCAATCAAATAATTTCTTACTGTAATAAATTTTGGTTCCTAGCTGTTACAAATCTGTTTGTTATTCTTTAATAAGGAATCAAAATATATTTGTGCTTAAGACTTTTTGATTGATTGATGAAATAATTAGTTGATTTTTGAGTCGTGTCCACACTATTTCTAACAATGACACCCATTTGTCCGATCTCTAGGCATCATTAATAATAAACTAATGTTGCCACACTAAATAGGAAATTATTCAGTTAGCTGTGACAGTTTAACGATGGTATTTGATCGATACGGGTATTATTATGGGTGAGTGATAATAATAAATAGATTTGATGGTAAATAAAAGTGTTATAATTCAATTATTAAAAGTTTAATATTGTTATCACGATACCAATGAAGCATTATTAGAAATTAAATAATAATATCTGGTAACATTAAACATTAACCTTTCGTATGCCGCTGTCAAAAATTTGCTTTTGTAATTAATAACTTTAAAATTTGACAATAATTACAGTCCAAATGGCTTTGGACGGATACAGAACTAGGCATACGAAAGGTTAATACATATTTTATCCATCAATTACATGATCTTGTACAACAATTAATACGTGCATAAAAACTTTTTTGTTTGAATTCACGTAGATTACAAATTAGTGTTAAGTTTAACTCGTAATGGTACTAAAGACTGTACGCGATGAAATCCGGCCACGTATGACCCACTACATCTCCCTTACGAATGCATATATTCAAGCAGTTCTTACTTGCTTCGTACTATAACAATACGGTATTCTTTATATTAGTATAAGCTTTTCCATGTTCTCGTATGTCATTTAAATAAAATACTCATTTAAAAAATTAAGAACTTCTTGAATACACTTATTTGTAAACAAGGCACAGCAGATCATGCGCGGCCGGATTTCATCGTGTACAGTCTTCATAAAACCATTATAGTATAATTTTGGGTGATGTGTATGTTTGAGCAATATGTGAACTAGTGTATTCTGAATAGTTGTTAGAGCTCTTAAGGCCTGACCACACCGATTGCGTTAACGCGTATAGATTATAGACGTAGACGTGTATATAATACACGCGTGCTCCAAATGTATACGAATAAAGTATAATTGTTTGTGAATTCATTTACACGCGTGGGGCGGTGTGACGTTCTCATACACATTTATAAAACACGTCCACGCATACGCATCCGGTATGAACAGCTCCTAATTCATTAAGCCTAACTTAATTATATTATTAATTAAGATGGTTTTGTCCCTTTGTATTTTTTTTTTGGTACAAAAGTCAATAAACTGATTGTTACAAAAATCAATAAGCTGAGCTGGTATGAACAGCTCATACTTAATTAAGCCTTACTTAATTTTATTCATTAAAATGGTTTTGTCCTTTTGTGATTTTTATTTTTGATACAAAAGTCAATAAACTGATTTCTTAGTAATTAAGATTTTTATTTTATTTTATAATCTCCTAGGTGTAAGTTGCTTGTTGTTTGTATGTTATGACTTGTGAAATTAGTTAGTTTTACATGTTATTGGCGATATTTTCTGAAGAAATCTGTATACCAATTTTGTACATTTACTAGCTATCGATAATTTTCCGGATTTTGCTATTGGCCAATTGGTATTTTTTATGTATTTAAATAATTGCAGTTCTATTTATCATTTTTTTAGTGAACATCATAGAGTAATAAACCTTCATTGTATTACATGATGAAATGTAATACACTGATCGGTTATTATTCTCATTGGCTTGTTTCAAGAGTTTTAAATAAGACTGCATTAATTCAAATATATACGAAAACCGAATAATTGGCTTATAACTAGATCCGGAAAATTTCCGACAGCATGTAAATGTACAGAATTTTTATTGAATTTTACAGCAATATAAACCCTAATAACATGTAATATTACCTAAATTTACATGTAATAATGCACAGACAACAAGTAATTTTACCGCACCCATATTTAAAATAACATATTCTTATGTAATAATACATACATTTTGTTTGTAATATTCCCAAATAAAAAGGAATGTTACATAAATTTGTGGTAATATTACATATGAAATCAGTATAAAACACAGAATATTTCTGTGATGTTACCGCATTGAACGTAAATATACATAAAATATCATTAATAATACGCATACTTTATGTATATTTACATAAGAAAACGCAGACCAATTGTGTAATATTACCGAATAAAAAGGAAATATACGTAAATTACTATTAAAAATACATAAAGATTTTGTAAATTCACATACAAAATCTGTAATTAAATACATCATACTTCGGTAATATTACTGAATACAATGTAAATATACAGAAAAAATATTGACTTATACACACTCTTTATGTATTTTTACATAAGAAATCGGTAACAAAATACTTACTGATTGTGTAATATTGCCGAATAAAAAGGAAATATACTTAAATTACTATTAAAAATACATTAAGATTTTGTAAATTCACATACAAAATCTGTAATTAAATACATCATACTTCGGTAATATTACTGAATACAATGTAAATATACAGAAAAAATATTGATTTATACACACTCTTTATGTATTTATACATAAGAAATTGGTAACAAAATACATACTGATTGTGTAATATTACCGAATAAAAAGGAAATATACTTAAATTACTATTAAAAATACATTAAGATTTTGTAAATTCACATACAAAATCTGTAATTAAATACATCATACTTCGGTAATATTACTGAATACAATGTAAATATACAGAAAAAATATGTACTTACACACTCTTTATGTATTTATACATAAGAAATCGGTAACAAAATACATACTAATTATGTAATATTACCGAATAAAAAGTAGTAAATTTAACAGATTATGTAAAATTAAATAATGTGTAATTTTACATAACCGCCAGTTTGATTGATTATGTAAAATTACATTTGTGTAAAATTACATAACTGAAAATTTGATTGATTGTGTAAAATTACATTGATGTAAAATTACACAACTGAAAATTTTATTGAGTATGTAAAATTACATAAATGTAAAGTTACATAACTGAAAATTTTATTGAGTATGTAAAATTACATAAATGTAAAATTACATAATACCGTAATCAGGTCATTATGTAAAATTACACTCGCCTTGTAAAATTACATAATTATGGAAAAATACAGAAAAGTTAGGGCAACGAAAGTTGCCCTCGAAATATGTAAAATTCCCTGAAAATTTTTAACAGTGTATTTATTTCTATTTAAATAAATACAGATTTCATTTTGACTATTTCGTGACTCGTGACAGACTATTTAACGAACGGTACTCTCGTCCCATTAGATCTCGTCTTAGTAGTATACCCATTTCCACAACCTGACAATCCAGGATAGTGTCCTGGCACCGAAACAAAAGGAGAGCCGACACCTGACTCCACCTATCGTGGGAAATGGTCAAGAGACAGAAGAAGAAGACTCTCGTCCTCATCCACCACACTCATTTTGAGTCGCGAGTCCATTTATTCATCATCATCATCATCAGCCTATGTTAGTCCACTGCTGGATGTAGGCCATTCCTATTAACTATGCGTATAGACGTAAATTACATTAGGAGGTAAATGCCCATAATCGTCACGCTGGGCAAGCGGATTGACGATCGCAGTAATGTGTCCACTATGATGACGCTGCTGCCCATCATCAATCTTGTAAAATGGTCAGCGACACTTAAATCCCTTAGTCGATTCTTACGACACCCGCAGGAGGAGTTGGGGATGGACAAATGTATTCTTACTGCCGTCACCACACGGCAATCTTACTGCCGTCACCACACGGCAAATTTATAAATTTGAGTCGCGATTCAACTTAATAAATGGAATGTCCTTTAAGAATCACATTGGGCAGGGAAAGGATATACCAAACTAGGACAAATCCGGGGAAACTGGGCCAAATCGCAGATGACAACCCTATCAGCACTCAAAGAGATATCTTTATCTCTTGAACGAAACTGTCGTAAAAAGTTGAACTATAGGTTTGTATTGCTATTGCTGTGAAGTGAATGATATGATTGAGTTCCTTCATGTTTTTATCAAGAATCGGAATTCTTCATAGGAAAAATCTGATCACCACTGTATTCTAAAAAACTATTCGAATATTAATTCGAATATGTCATCTTAAAAAACCAAATATTCGCATACCTGAAATTTTCGAATATTTGTAAATTCTAGCGCAGTGGCATGACACAAGTGTCATGCCACTGCTTAAATTGCTGTTACCAAGCCAAAAACGGTTTATACACATGAGGCCGTGTATATCCCGAAACACAAGATGTAAGTCAACAGTCAGCACGCTGCATTTCGGTGCATCCCGCTCCGAACCGGTTCCCCGGCGGCTCCACATTCTTATAATTCGAATTGCCGTCAAACCTTCGCTAAAGGTTTACGCGCTACGACCATAAATAACATGGACGTCTAACGCCAGCTCAAAAATGCCCCCAAAAACAATTGTTCAATTGTGCTAAGATGGGCAGGACATAGCGCTTTTCTTAACACCGCGCATATGTCGACGCAACATCTTTGACAAATGCTTATAGAATATAGCCAATCAAAACTTTGATGGACCAATCACAACTATTTTTAAATGGCGGTTTAAGTTTTTATAGGTTGACATTGAAATTCATTACCGTGACGCATTGAAGAGGGGGTGACACTTGTCAACTAAAATTCAGGACCGTTTTTGAAAGGCAATTTAATATGGCGTGCGGCTTCCATGTTTTATTTGTTCGTAGTTTACGCGCATTAAGTTATGACCGTACGACATATATTTGGGTATTCTAATACAGCAGTCTTGGCAAATATATAAATAAATGACCGTAGTTATACAGAAAACGACGACTTTTTGTCAATGCAGAACGCGACCAAACTCAATGTGTTAAAGCTTAAGTCAGATTGTCAAAAAAACAAAGTTGGTGGTTTTCTGCATATCTATGGTCAAATATCTTGGGACATCTTACACAAATCAACCTAGTCCCATGGTAAGCTCAATTAAAGCGTGTGATGTGGGTACCAGGCGACGATATATATAATAGATAGATACATATAGATACTTAAATACATAGACAGCCAATGACCTGACCAAGTAACAAATATTTGTGATAATGATAAATAAATAATCAAATAATGCCCTCGCCGGGATTTGTACCCGAAACCTCCAGTTTCGTAGGCAGGGTCACTACCACTATCAACTAGGCTACGGAGCCTGACAAAGAAAATCTGTATTTCTCAAAAATTTTGTACATTTAGATCAGATCTTCGATACTGATAAAAAGTGGTAGAGTCAATGATGCTCAGCAAGATCTATCACATTTTCCAAAACATACCAACATTTTTGTTTGGAACATTCCTTTTTGTTGCAAAAATGTATAGGACTCAGGTAATAAAAAAGGAAACTTCCAGATTAACGTTCTGTGGGACATTGAGCAATATTATCTACAGATCGCGAATAAAAATACGCGTGAAGACTTGGCTTTTCGTAGAAAATTTTAATTTGTGCCTTTTCTACTGACAAAATGGTTTGTTAGGTTATACTGTACATTGTTTTTTTTTTCTAAATGAGTCTATCGCTAACAAATTCTGCCACCATTTAAATGTATTTCAAATCAAAGTTTAAATGGCTGTCGTATAAAAGGTTATACCCATACGCGATTATACATAATACATAATTAGACATTAAGCCACTGTGTAATAATGCCTCTCATTATGCACCAGACACATAAATATTTAGCGCGAACTGTTCCCTAATAAAGCTAAAGACCACTTACATAACACGTTGGAGGTTACTTAGTTGATTAGGATTCGACGGCCACTTGCTGAGTCACCCAACACCAATTCACTAAAGACGTTCGTGCATAAAAGTCACTATGCCACTTATGCCTTTATTCAATTGGGCAGCTATACGGGGTTGCTAGACTAGTATGCCCACGCATGGTCGTCTCGCAGGCGTCGGAACTAAAAAGACGCAACTATTATGAGCAAGGTTTTATTAGACAACATTTTGTTGATTGGGGCACTGTTCGTCAAAGCTACAGCACTTTGTAAACGTTTAACGGTCTATTTTATCTTGGTGATTCGTTGACTAAACTTACATTGATGTCTGGGATATAAAGATCTCTGTCGGGTTTATTACCTGCAATGAAAACAACAGATTATTAAACGAAACGATTAAAGCACCTGCTCTACTTCACATGTAGTTATATGAACAGGGTGTTACAAAAATGGTGATACAATACAATAAAACATTCATACGTTCGACGCCGGTGACACAGCGTGTGTGACCAACAAAATCTGATTCTTATGCCAGTGTCACACATACGGGATCAGAGTAACCTTATTCTTATGCCACTGGCATAAATCAAGTTCTTCCTCCTATGCCAGTGCCATAGAAATACGAACGTTTTTGACACAAGTGCTGTGTCACTGGCATAAGAGTACAATCTGTTCAGTCACACATGCGTGTCAATGGCATAGGAGTTCTATCAGATAATTTCGATCGGCATAGTATTAGCCACAGATGTCATATATACCTACCATAGATCAAGCAAACGTATCTACTTAGCGTGTCAAATGAACTCAGTGAAATCCACTGAGTTGTCCGTCTTTAATCGCAGCTTGCAGCTTTCGGGTGTCACATTTTGTGTTGAAATGAACAAAACATTAATAATGCCTCCTTAAGTAATATTAATTGCAACAACACAAAAAAATATGAATACTTAAGGGCCTGAGACATATTTAAAATCATAGGCAAGTAACAACTTCAGTACAAAATCTGACACGCTCGGCCGCCATACAAATGAATGAACTTGTTTCTTCTATCCAAATCTAATTCTGTGGTATTAGCGCTTAATGAAACAGTACTGGAGGCGAAAATGATTTTGGACAACTTTTGCTATGGCCACAGCCACGAGCATGTCGGGCCATGCTCAGTGTAGGGTTCCGTAGATATTCAAAAACGGACGATTATGTTCGAAATAGTTTTATTTTAAAGTTTTCATCAGATAGCGTCCGGAGCACTCAAAAATATCTGAACACGCCTGTATGGTTATGGTAATAAAGGCGTTTTACGCTGCGGACGCTACGATGTATCTGATGGCGACTGTACCCACGGATTTTCCTTTCCTCGAATCGTATTGATATTCTCACTTCAGCTAACAATCGTGACCTGCCTGTATTATCTGATTCGCCGCATCACTATACTATCATAACACTTAGGACCTTGTCGCTTTATTAACCTAACGAACCCCCATACAGTCAGTAATTACTAATTAGTAATGAACTTAATTCGTTCGTGTCACATATGAATGCATCATTTAGTAGCGAAATAACTGGTTTACGGCTGATTATAATGTGTAAAATAACTCGCAAGTCGCACTAATACGCGAGTAGGTATGAGCGCGTTAGGGTGAAGACACATTTGTCAGCATGCGTTCGCGTTTTGTCTATAGAAAATGTCAGTTTAGTATGAGACCGCGTCCAGCTTTCCGCACGCGTACGCATGCTAACGTTTCATACTAAACGGCCAATTTCATTAGACAAAATGCGTACGCAGGCTGATCTGTCTTCACCCTTAAAAAGAAAGTATATTCGCGTTAAACACACGGCCGCAGACCATAGTAGGCACATAAATCACATTTGAATATAGTAAAGGCCGAGCCACAACGAATGCGTGTGCAGCAAGTGCGCGTGCGCATGTGCGTGGCATGCGCGTTGTAGCGTATGTAAAGGTCATAGTTTATAGTAGATGGCACACCGTTTGCGTGCGCGCCACGCAAGCGGTTTGCCATCTAATACGATATTTACATACGCTACAACGCGCACGTCATACACACGCGCAACGCACGGGCTGCACACGCATATGTGTGGCTTGGCCTTAATCGATGACACCTTCTTTGACCTTCTTTGTCTTTCATCAGTGACACAGAACTTTACGAATATCTAAGTTTGCGGTATGTATAAAAGTAAATAAAGTATCAGTACTGGTAGGTAAGGTTCACGCATAAAAACGTTTACGCTTAAAAGCTTAAAACCTAGATGAGGTTTTTATCTAGAATTAGCATATTTATAATGCGACATGGCGACATGAAACGAGAAACTGTTTTGCATCAACTCGCGCCATTTGCATGAACTGCAGTTAGAGCAGCCATTTTGCAAAACGAAATTGATTTTATGACTTTCGTTTTTTTGTATAATTACTTTGGTCTTTAAATAGGTAAGTATAGAATAGTAGTTAGTTTTAAACTTTAACTTGTTGGTTTAGGCTGCCTATTAAATATCAAGTTTTTTAATTAGATTTCAACCTACAGAAAACCGGTTGATATTATAAATATACGGTAGGTATTGTAGGTAAGGATCCCTTTAAACTTCAAAAAGGATATCTTATCTGAAATGTTATTACCTACTTATTATCTCAGCTTAGTTTTTTGTGTAAGAATAAAAATACATTAGGTATTTTGATTTAAACTTTCACGATTACCTATAACTCACATTTTAACGACAAACGGGTCTTAATCGTGTAACTTACATTTCATATTATCCTGACGTTTCGGGCATGACGTTACACCGTAGTTGCAGGTAGACAAGCCTAATATAGAACTAAAACGTTTGTTGTAAGGGATCCCTTAAATATTCAAAATGTTCTATTTTTAGTACCTATTTGATGTAATAATAAGGGCGACAGTAGTACCTTTTTCACGATTTATAGTAGATTACATGTCAAGGCCGTTTAAGTGGGAAATGTCTTGGATGACGTGTAATTGTAGGCCGAGGCGAAGCCGAGTATATTATTTTTCTGCTCAACGGAGCCGGCAGGCGGCAACTCAGTTTAGCGCAACGGCCGGCAAAGTGCTGTTTGAAGGCCGGAGGGCAGAAAAAGCAATTTATTTGTGCAACCGTTAAACACGTATTCTGAAAAATAAGTTGGTGAGTAACTTAACTTGAAGTTACGGAAAAAAGGTTCCGGAATGCATTTGGAAGGACCCTCATTTGTCATTGGTCCGTAATAATTTGACTCCAAATGGGACCATTCGTGACCCTGTCAAGGACCATGTCATCAGTCCCTTCCTGCCTTCCAGTATCCACTGAATTGTTTTGTTGAAAGGTATACCAATTGCCAAGCAATTGGTATACCTACTCTGCGATTCGTACGATAGTCAACACAACTTTACATTGTTAAGTAACCATTCCAGAACTTCATACGTATTGCAATAAGAGCGGCAGGTAGTCAGAAACTGTGTTGCCAGTTGTACACCGATCCATCGGCCCGTCTATTTACGCTTCCACATCAAAACATCTCACGCTTTTTTGTTTTGTTTTTTAAGGTTCCGTAGTAAACTAGGAACCCTCATATAGTTTCACCATGTTCGTCTGTTCGCAGCATAGCATTGCAATTTAGTACAGGTATACATATTAATCACGTCGACAAAGTGGTAGAATAAAAAATATTTATTTTCAAAACAACAATAGATTAAATCTAACTAATCTACTTAACCTAACCTATATCTAAGATTGGCCCTTGTGGCATTGTACCAAGGATGCTGGCGGCATTTCCTCGCTGTATCGCAATACTGATGCGTTGTGCGAGGAAGTCACCGGCTCTTCGGTCTTTAGTTACATCAACTAGACGTTTCGCGATCTCAGCAAACTATTTGCGTGCGCTGGGACCCCATGAACCTAAAGTTTCTACGCCATAAAAAAGTAGAAAAATGTTTTTTTCGGGTTCGTAACAGTAGTTAAATTAAAATGGGGATGTTGTTTTTATTACCTATGCTGTAATCATATAGTGTGTCCTCCCTTCTGACTTTTGATCCATGGGTCCAAAAATATGAAAAAAATCATGAATCGAATGAGTAGGTAACCTTAAAGAATACTTTGAAATAAAACTATTTCGAACATAACCGGCCCAGCCGTTTTTGAATAACTACGGAACCCTACAGTGAGCATGGCCCGATTGGCCCGACATGCTCTTGGCCGGTTTTTATTTAAAGTGACGACGTTCTCAATTTGTTGGGATCGTTTTAAAGGTTCTGTACTTCACTATCGGTCTCTCAGTGCGTTGTCTGTCTGTCGCCGGGGTGTTTCATGAATCATATAGTAGTAGTATTTTTTTAAGACAACGTGTGCTAAAAACAATAATGTAAATATTTGAGGGTGTTTCCAATGGCTCCCTTTTTTAATATACAACAATTTCCACTCTACTGTGCCTACCATTTAAACCATTAGCCGTGTGGTGACGGCAGTAAGAATACATTTGTCACCACCCCGACTCCTCCTGCGGGTGTCGTAAGAGTCAACTAAGGGATTGAAGTAGGGCTCGCGGTCGTGTTCGGGTTTCGTGTCAACGTTTTTTTTTTTTTTTTTATACCACGTCGGTGGCAAACAAGCATACGGCCCGCCTGATGGAAAGCAGTCACCGTAGCCTATGGGCGCTTGCAACCCCAGGGGTGTCACATGCGCGTTGCCGACCCAATAAGAACTTGTACACTCCTCTTTTGAAGAACCCCATACTGTAGTGTGGAAAACCTCGGCAGGGAGCTCATTCCACAGACGGACCGTCCGCGGGAGGAAGTTCCTCTGAAACCGCACGGTGCGCGACCATTTAGGTTGCAAGGTGTGAGGATGAGCGCGCAGTCGGTGGCGAGCGGTGCGATGATGAAAAGTGGACGTTGGCATCATGTCGAACAGTTCTTCAGAGCACAACCCATTGTACAGACGATAGAACACACATAAGGAGGCGAAGTTTCTCCTTAGACTTAAGGGTTCAATACCGCCTGTGAGTCTGGGATCGTCGACTATTCGGACAGCTCGTCTCTACTCTTCCCGCGGGTGACGTGAGAGTCGGTTAAGCGATTTAAGTGTCACGGACCATTTATTTATCGAATATTGATGATAGGCAGCAGTATCGATCAATCATAGTGGACACACTACTGCGATCGCCAACCCGCTTACCCAGCGTGGCGATTATGGGCATTTACCACTCATAGGCTAAGGAGAGAGCAGTGGACTGATATAGGCTGATGATGATGTGTTTGTGTGTGTGTGTGTGTATGTGAGATTTCTGGCACCAGCTGGCGACCTCTTAGACGTTAGCTACAAAAAAAAAAGAAGTTTGCCTTCATAATGTATTCTTGTACAGAAATGGGCATCACATATGGCGGCATAACGCATATGATCGGATGACGTCAACTGATAAACTAACATCATAATACATAGGTGCGACAATTGTAAAATAGCACTGTTACTGACGTCACAGGCATCCGTAGGCTACGGTTACCGCTTACTATCGGACGGTTAATGTGCATTGTGCACAATTGTAAATTTGCTTCGCATAAAAGTAGCAATTCATTGTTGATTTTTTAAAGTTTTTGCTATATATTTGATGAAGTGGTTACCGTAGCCTATGGATACTAGCAACGGGAGGAACGGTAATTATTACAATTGTCGCACCTGTCATCATGGTGTAATAGGGACCTGAATGTTAAGGTGGATTTAGAACAAACGAGCGAATGCTAATTCTATCCCTCACTCTACGAAATCAACGAATTTCGACGAACCACGTTTTGTGTGAAGAACGAATTTCGTAGAGTGGGGGATAGAATGAGCATTCGCTCATCATCATCATCAGCCTATGATAGTCCACTGCTGGACGTAGGCCTCTCCTATTAACTATGCGTATAGACACATATCTGAGAGATACTCGCTGAAGGTCATACAGGTGTACGCGCCGACTTCGAAACACTCCGACGACGAGGTGGAGGCTATGTATGATGATATCTCAAAAGCCATGCATAGCTCCAGAACCTACTTCACCGTTGTTATGGGGGACTTCAACGCGAAACTGGGCAAGAGAGATGGTGACGAACTGAGGGTGGGGCAATTTGGGGTTGGACGTCGGAACCACCGGGGCCATCTGCTGGCTGGTTTCTTGGAGAAGGAGGGACTCTACATGATGAACTCCTTCTTTAAGAAACGCGAGCACAGAAAATGGACTTGGATGAGTCCCGACGGTGCAACTAAAAACGAGATCGACTTCATCATGTCGACGAAGAGACATATATTCAACGATGTTTCTGTGATCAGTACGGTTAAAACCGGTAGCGATCACCGCCTGGTAAGAGGCACGTTGAATATATGTCCTAAGCTAGAACGCTCGCGACTGATGAAGTCTACGCTCCGTCCTGCACTCCATCTCCAAAACCCCGAGAGCTTTCAGTTGGAACTCCAAAACCGTTTCGATTGCCTAGGCGATGATGTGGACGTATTCAACGACGGGTTTGTGGAAGCTGTCCATAGCGCTGGGTCTAAGTTTTTTAAGACCCAGCGGACAAATAAGACCAGAAAGCTCTCAGACTCCACTCAGAAGCTAATGGAAAAAAGAAGTAAACTGGTTCTACAATCCTCAGTTGATGCGACTTTATACCGGCAGCTCAACAGACAGATCTCTAAGTCCCTCAAACGCGATATGCGCCAATTCCGTACCAAGTGTATAGAAGAAGCCATCGAGCGGAACAAGGGCTCTAAAGTTTTTGCAAGGGATCTGTCTGTTGGGCAAAGCCAGCTCGCCAAATTAAAGACTGAGGATGGTAGAATCGTCACATCCAGATCTGAGCTGCTGAGTGAGATAGAGGGTTTTTATGGACAGCTGTACACGTCAACTAGCAGACCCGAAGTTGATCTAGCGGAAGACCTCAGAGCTAGACTGACCCGACACTATACAGAAGATATCCCGGACATCAGCCTGTGCGAGATTAGAATGGCTCTTGAACAGCTCAAAAATAACAAGGCGCCTGGGGAGGACGGAATTACAGCTGAGCTTCTGAAGGCGGGTGGTAAACCGATCCTTACGGCCCTTCAGAAGTTGTTCAATTCCGTCTTACTGGAAGGGAGAACGCCAAAGGCATGGAACAGAGGTGTGGTGGTACTGTTCTTCAAAAAAGGTGACAACGCTTTATTGAAGAACTACCGACCCATCTCACTTCTGAGCCATGTCTATAAGCTGTTTTCAAGAGTCATTACGAATCGTCTTGCACGCAGGCTTGATGACTTCCAGCCTCCCGAACAAGCCGGTTTCCGAAGAGGCTTTAGTACCGTAGACCACATCCATACGCTTCGCCAGGTTATACAGAAGACCGAAGAATATAACCTGCCCCTCTGTTTAGCGTTTGTGGACTACGAGAAAGCCTTCGATTCGATCGAAACATGGGCAGTACTACAGTCTCTCCAACGGTGCCAAGTCGACTACCGCTATATCGAGGTGTTGAAGTGTTTATACGAGAGCGCCACAATGTCAGTCCGACTCCAAGACCAGAGCTCGAAACCTATTCTGCTGCAGCGGGGAGTTAGGCAAGGAGATGTCATCTCCCCTAAGCTGTTTACCGCTGCACTGGAGGATGTCTTTAAGACTCTGGACTGGAGAAGGCTGGGTATCAACATAAACGGCGAGTACCTCACTCACCTTCGATTCGCTGACGATATAGTAGTCTTGGCTGAGACCTTGGAGGACTTAAGTACTATGCTCGTTGACCTCAGTAAAGCCTCCGAGCGAGTTGGTCTTAGGATGAACATGGATAAGACGAAAATCATGTCGAATTCCCATGTAGCACCAACTCCCGTAATAATCGGAGACTTTACACTCGAAGTTGTAGACGAATATATATACCTAGGGCAAACTATTCAGTTAGGTAGGTCCAACTTCGAGAAAGAGGTCAATCGTCGAATCCGACTCGGTTGGGCAGCGTTCGGGAAGCTACGACACATATTTTCGTCCAATATTCCGCAGTGTTTGAAGACGAAAGTCTTTAATCAGTGTGTGTTGCCAGTGATGACATACGGTACTGAAACGTGGCCGCTTACAATGGGCCTCATAAGAAGGCTCAAAGTCACCCAAAGGGCAATGGAGAGGGCTATGCTAGGAGTCTCTCTGCGTGATCGGATTAAAAATGAGACCATCCGCAGCAGAACCAAAGTAACCGAAATAGCTCTCCGAATCGCTAAACTGAAGTGGCAGTGGGCGGGGCACATTGCGCGTAGAACCGATGGCCGTTGGGGCGGGAAGGTTCTTGAGTGGCGGCCACGTACCGGAAGGCGTAGCGTGGGTAGGCCCCCCACAAGGTGGACCGATGACCTGGTGAAGGTCGCAGGAGTCCGCTGGATGCGGGTGGCGCAGGACCGGTCATTGTGGCAATCTTTGGGGGAGGCCTATGTTCAGCAGTGGACGTCTTTCGGCTGATATGATGATGATGATGATGATAGACACATTAGGAGGTAAGCATTCGCTCGTTTGGTCTAAATAAATAATATAATAAATAAATCAATATCTTGGGATTGGGACATCTTACACAAATCGACCTAGTCCCACGGTAAGCTCAATTAAGGCTTGTGTTGTGGGTACCAGGCGAGGATATATATATACTTAAATACATAGACAGCCATGACCATGACCAAGGAACAAATATTTGTGATAAATAAATACACAAATAATGCCCTCGCCGGGATTCGAACCCGGAACCTCCAGCTACGTAGGCAGGGTCACTACCAACTAGGCTACGGAGGCTGACCAAATCCACCTTAAACACGCAATCAGTTATAAAGTACCTACCTACCACTAAACTTTGAGATAATATTAAATTTTATGAAATGATGACACCTAATATTAATGATGCTTTTTTACAGAGTAAAAGTTATTTAAGAGTGAAAGTCGATTTGCGATTGTCTATGGTCTAAAAATCTGTATTATCTGTGGCATTAAGCCGTCTATCAAAGCGCTTTGACAACTAAGATTAATCGCTCGGTTTTCTCTACCATTATGATTAAGCTTTTATGTTCCAACGTCAACAAAGTTAATAGACGGCCTACGTAGCTCAGTTGGTAGCTAGACGGCCTACGTAGCTCAGTTGGTAGCCCTGCCTGCGAAGCTGGTAGTCTTGAGTTCGAATCCCGTCGAGGGCATCCGTCTGTGTTTATCACAAAAATATTTGTTAATCAGTAATTAAATGATTGCTTTATATGTGCTCTTTAAAGTATTTATATCTTAGACTCAACTAACGTGAAACTCAAACATATTAACAATATGACCAGTTTTGCAGCTTTGTTTTGTATGTTACATGACTAATACCTATGTATTTCACAACTTATTACATTGCTACAAAATATTATAGGGAACTTTAGGCCTGCATTTCATATTAATTCGTGTATGTATTTTTTATATATGGCTGTTTGTTTTTCTAAATATATAATAAAAAAATATTAAAATATTATAAAACCGCTTTTACTCACGTATTTAAGTCGATGATTGCTCGTAACCCGGTTCGATAATATTTTAATATGTATTTATATCTTTTGTGGGATTCGGTGTCATGACGGCTTAAATCTTGTGTACAGTAAATCATTTGGAATCCTGAGTCCTTCGGGAACTATGTCAAAGTGACGCCATAAATGAAATTATAAGAAATCTCTACTTGCCATTATGACAAGATTCTAGAGTGGCCCAGGGTTCCCATAAGGGCTTGCAATTTCGGATTTTTTTTGTATGGAATATCGGTATTCCGATATTGCCCATAAAAAAAACGGAATTGCAAGCCATAGTTCCAATTGGTTGAGTGTAGTGTACCTATTAGAGCCTTAAGCTCACCAGTTTTAGTGCGCAACCAGGCAACGGTAACATAATACTGGCATTCTATCAAGAGACAAACACCCTGTATACGGTGTGTGCTAGGTTATTAACAGAGATCGGATAAATGCGCGTCATAATTCGAATGGAAATATGGATATGACTCCAAATTTGTTTGATTGAATGATTAAACGAATAAATTCTTGAAATTTGATTTCAAAGCTTTGAGGTGACTATTTACAAGGGTTTTCATAGTTACCGACGTCAAATAGCTAATTTTCTGAAAATGATTAATTTTTCAAACAACTTTGGAGGCATGTCCATATTATTGCGAACAATGACGCACTTTTGTCTGATCTCTGGTTATTAGTGACTCAGGAAACACTGTGTATTGTGCAAAACGGAACGTTGACACGATTTTCGTACTTCTGTTAACTGACACACAATATACTGTCTGTGGTACAAAGATGGAGGAAACGTCACGTCACGAGCCCTAAGGTTCTGTTAGAACTGTCACGGAACCATAGACCAGTTAAAATTAAGACAGGTACTGGTGCAGCGCGTACAAGAATGCGTTGACAATTATTATCGTGAGATTTGAGCATTTTTGAGAAAAAAAACTCTGAATTGTTTTTCTACGACGCGGCGTATCATAGTACATTGTGTAGGGAAGTAAGTACGGAATTACCAACGAGAGTGTTAGAAGCCCGACGCCGTCAGGCGGAGGGCTTTTATGACTCGAGTTAGTATTCCGCTTACCGACCGTGACGCATACAATGTTTTTTTTTTTTTTTTAATAGCCTGCTATTGCGTGTCCCACTGCTGGGCAAAGGCCTCCCCTCTCGTTTTCCATTCCGTCCTATTGTTGGCAAGTTCCCACCATTCTCCACCATTTTCATCACACTTGCCGACGAAAAAATAAGTTTTAAGCCATAACATTATTAAATGACGTACTGACATTTGTATTACTCCCGAGGGAATTTCACTTTTCTATTACTCCCGCTGCGCGCGCAAACAATGGCGCGCTTAGGCAGCAAGTGTGATGAAAAATAAATTGATTCCACGACGTATTGAATTCTCACTCATGATTTTGAGCTTTTTACTCCCACTAAGAGAAAAAAGCTAGAGAAAGGCGGTCGAAAAAAGTCCAAAAAACTCTGTATGGGCCGTGTACATTTTCAAATTAAAATTAACGTTATTTCGACCTTCATGGGTCATATCTTGATAGTAAAAAATACACCTCAAACATATTTTATTGTTAGTCAAATACATATACAACGGCAAACTGCAAAAATACGTCTACATAGAAAGTATTGACATATTGGCAGTCAAGTTTTCGCTTGAATGTGGTTAGTATTTCGAAATTTGCTCCTTTAGAATTTGACTTTATGAAATAGCCGACAACGTCAAATTTTGATTGAATTGCTTGACGCTAAACTCGCTAAAGCATACCAAAGGTTAAATAATACGCCACTTATTTTTACATAGTATTTGATAGTTTTCATGGTTTACCCGTCTTTCGTCTGTGCATCACACATAACTGTACCTAATACCTCGCCTTTTCATCAACTCGTCCCAGTCAGGCATTCCCATCGCCCACTGATAATGAAGAGTCGATAGCTCTGGCAAATTTTAACATGATATCTTAGACTGTCAACCAATTGGACATAGGTATTAATTCATATTCGATTACAGATATTACTTCATTAGGTATAAATAACAATAAGCACAAAAGTCAAACTATCCGGCAGAGAATATTTCCTTAAAAAGTGTTTTCCAAAATTTCGTTACGATCGGCTCGTTAAACTTTCAGTCGCTATCAATTGAGTATCAGATTGTTGCTAAAAATGTATGGGGAACAAAACAATTTTACTTCCATACAAACGTCCTGGGACATTTTGGGAAATGTGGTGGATCTTGCTAATCATCATTGACTCATACCAGCCTACCCATTTGTATCAATAATGATCCAATTGTATCAATAATGATCCAAATGTACAATTTTTTGAGAATTGCACTGTTATGTGTGATGTCAACCTCGTTACCGCGACACATAATATCCTATACCTGAACACAAGTTAACTAGGTTTACTACGAACTCCGAAAATCATCGGATTGAGAGAGACATATTCGAAATTTAAAATTTTAGAGGGAGAAAGGCCCTAAAGATCTTTGATCAGCAATACGCTCCGAATCGACGACGACGGCCAATCGGAATACCATCGACGAAGACAGACATACAGAGTACTTAACACACCATATGCAAGACTTGATGGAAAAGCCACCCGTATTTAGAGTGAAATAAAGATGGATTTACCATGTTTTTGTAAATCAGACGTTGAGTAAGTTATATAGAAAAGTTGGATGTTGGTATAATTTCGCAATGTCGCCTCAAGGTGCTACAGACGGACGTGTATTGAATAATTTATAGACTTATTAAATCACGGCGACTGTACCTACGATTTATCTCTGCAACAATGTACTAGATTTCTTTCCTTATACATATTAAAAAATAACAATTGGAGAATCGAACAAGACGCGACACAAGATCTTGTCTGAAAAAAAAAACGAAAAAAAATCTAAATTGTATAGATTACACAGAAGATTTGTCGATCTATGTATATATTGTACAAACACAGAACCAATTAAATGTGAAAATTCGGATTTTTCGAAGTCTATTCACAAGTGAGGGACGTACATTATTGTACCTACGTGAAAATTTGCAAGACCCAAAGGTAAATGTGTATACTTACACTTGTATTTTTTTATTTTTATTTGAAAGGTACAGTAACAAATTACAGACACAGAATAAATTGTATCATTTTTGTACTCGCATCGCATCATCAGCCTATAATCAGTCTACTGGTGGACAAGCGCCTCCCCTATTACCTAAGCGTCTGGACGCATTAGGAGGTAAGATTGTTGTACTCACTTCGTTAGAAAAAGACATCCGACCTATCCGAGACGATAAAATCCCGACCATCATAAACCGGATTCAGGATACTCACAAATAGAGTGGTGTTCCGATATTAATGACAACCTGGATCGGTGAGAAGTATATGATGATTACTTAGTTGTTTACGCACTATTGCGCTGTCAACTATAAATAAGACAATCAAGCAGTAATCACTAACAAACCAGGGCACTCTGATTCTAAATTAGAAGTTATAATTATGGCTCTCATACATTTGCTACTAAATAACAACGGTCATTACCGGCTTTCTAGCGCCATTGAAAGTGCAGTCCAGTTTAATGCGACCTCTATGAATAGTAATCTGGCTTGGAATATGTTCTAGAAGGAGATGTAAAGAGGATCGGGATATGATGGTCCGGTGTTCAATGAAGTGAGTCACTTGGTGGTTAACATAGATCACATTATCAGTCACTAGATACAGCATCAGTCCCAAAGTTTTTTGTGTGACCGCCCTCTAAAGCGCAAAACGGCAATTTCTTTCAAGGACTAAAATACAAATCCATCAAATGAACGTCAATGACGAAAATCATTGCAATTGCAGCTCCCCAAGGGACTACTTTGGGAATCTATGAATAGACGCTCATAACGGTGTCTTGCCGCTAGAGCTATAATACGTATGAATGCGTTTGATATCACATCACATTTACGCAGTGTAGGTACTATTTTATTTATTATACCCTTCTTATTATACTTATGATAATTGATCAGTAGTACGGGATC
Organism: Thaumatotibia leucotreta; assembly: GCA_025490895.1. Classification (NCBI taxonomy): domain Eukaryota; kingdom Metazoa; phylum Arthropoda; class Insecta; order Lepidoptera; family Tortricidae; genus Thaumatotibia; species Thaumatotibia leucotreta. The sequence goes on along the minus strand of JALPQI010000964.1, from coordinate 35,201 downwards.
AACACTTTAACAAAACTTGTAGAGATAGCATAATATAGGAACAATGACAGCTAAAAACACGCATATTATTCGTGTTCAAAGTCAAAATATTCTTTATTCAATTAGGCCCAGCAACGAGCGCTTTTGAATCGTTAAACTAAAAATAGCAAATGAGTGAAAAAAACTACTTCCGGTTCTAACCCTACACCACTGTTCCTGAGAAGAATCATTAACTAGAGATGAAGACTCTACTCGTAATAGTTAGAATAGTTATCCGACAATGTTCAATTTAAATGTAAATTATCGGAAGCCCGAGTCTCTAGTATTTGAATGTGAACTGGCATATTTTAATAGCAGTGCTCTTTTTTCCACTTGACAAGTTTAAAAAAAAATTGCCACCACAGTTCCGATCACTGGTCATCCTTTGTTATAGAATCTATGGGACGTAATCTACGTATATATTAGCCGCTTAGGAAAATGAAAGTGTTTGGTCATCGAAAGTGCTTGTCTATTATTCTCGGAGTACAAGTTTTGTGTTGATGTATCTGACTTTGATCGAGAGCGTTGCTCTTCAGCTAACGTTTTTGTTGCACTATTGTTTTTATGTCTATTTAAAGGCCTTTGATCCGACGCTTTGGTGATTTTAAATTGATGAAAGTGAGTAATGTAACTTTTATTTCCGTGCCCGACAAATTGCAGTCGTATATTAATGTAAAACTAGACAATAGTCTCTAATTTACTGCATCTAACAGAGTGAATGTCTAGTGGCCTTTTGAAATAATAACATTACATTTTTCATTTTAAATAATTCTTTATACAATTCACGTTCTTGAAACAAAAAAGTATTGTAATAACTTAACTAACTTTGAGAATATTATTTCTCTCAATATTATTCCAAGGATAAAATTATTTTTCCGTTTCAAAGGAAGGAATGTTCAACAAACCCAAGATTTTTGAACTGCGGTCACGTGCTCTTCGCGGAGTTTTTTAACTTTTATTGCTTTAATTTATGGGCGTCTGGCTTGCTACCGCAAACACCGAAGTTCGCAAATTTCGGGGATTTTTCTCTGTCACTCTAATGACACCTTTGTTGGAGTGCAAGAGAAACATCCCTGAAATTTAGAAACTTCGGTGTTCGCGGTAGTAGGCCTGGTTGTATTGTTGTAAAACGAATTGATTTATGTTTTTCGAAGTAGTTATAATGTATAGTATCTTACCCCCTTATTCATAAACGTCTGCTAACTTAACAAGTCGCTAAGCATTGTTTGTCCCTTTTGCTCTTATGGACACTTTGTTAAGACCGAAAGGGACAAACAATTATTAGCGGCTTGTTAAGTTAGCAGACGTTTATGAATAAGGGGGTAAGTATGTATTCATTTATACAACTATTATTGTAGTTTTTTTGTCACAATCGAGTGTTTCTTCGCAAATGTTCATACAAAAACAAAGTTTATTCAATTTAGGCACATTATTATTGGACTTATGTATCAGTGCGTAAACATAATAAATGTTAGAAGCTATAAATAATAAAATAAAATAAAAATCGTTTATTTCAGATCAGGTATCCATATGAATGTTACCACAATTTAGCTTATAACTATGTTAGTAGTAACTAAAAATACTTAAATATAAAAACTAAACTAGAAACTAAAAACTAATACACAGGCAAGGGCGGCTGACGATAAGTCGCAGCTATCTCCTATTTGGCCCTGCCGATGGCCACTTCCACCCAGTACTTGATGATAGGGCAGTCATACCTCTCTGACAATACCCTGAGGAGGCCGTTACTGCTGCCCCGCACCCGCCTGGGTAGCGATCCGACACGTTTGCTACTCAGGCGGATCGCGAAAAAGTCGTCTGTTCGCACTTCAGCAAACATGCCGGAAGCACTGCAGTGCCTCGGTCGCCGCAACAGCATCCTCAAGATATTGTTGTACTGGACCCTCAGTGCGTTGAATGTTCTTTGTGTAAAGCCTACCCACAGACTGCAGGTGTAGAACGTCTGACAGAAAGCTTTGAAAAGCGTCAACTTGACCTGTTCATTACACCTATACCTTCGGTTCTAATCCTCAGACCCGAGAAGTTTTATTCTTTTTTAAGGAAGAAATTGGACAGGATTAAAAAAAATAGATACATCTTGTAAATAATAACTAACATGAATTAAAACAAAACTATTTTTTTAAGTTAGCGTTAGCAAGAAATAAAACTATGAAAACGGATAAACTCACGTATATTAATTAACTTTAACCTTCCGACGTTTCCTACAGACCACGAACCCTGTAAAGTGTCCGAAAAGCGAGTTTATCCGTTTTCATAGTTTTATTTCATGTGTAATCCTCGCGGTAACCGAGGAAAATATTAAGCATTAGCAGTACTAAATAAAAATAAAATAAATAAATATCTTGGGACATCTTACACAAATCAACCTAGTCCCACGGTAAGCTCAATTAAGGCTTGTGATGTGGGTACCAGGCGACGATATACATAATAGAAAGATAGGTATAGATACTTAGATACATACACAGCCACGACCAAGGAACAAACATTTGTGAGAAATAAATACACAAAGAATGCCCTCGCCGGGATTCGAACCCGGAACCTCCAGCTTCGTAGGCAGGGTCACTACCAACTAGGCTACAGAGGCTGACAAACTGCTGACTACTAGAAATACTATTTCCAGTGACTGTACCATAAACTCTCTATCCGCTTAATCAAATACATAGTTCTAAACATTGAAATGGCCGTATTTGTTTGAACAATATCTGAATGCGACTTTACAGTTGCCATTTCTCTGAAATGCAATCTAGTTGACCTTTCAAACAGTTCTTATTAATATTTTCGGGAATTAAACACTTTATGTTCAAAATAAAGCTCTATAATCATGGTTTTCACAAATAAGTCAGGATATTAGCACGGATTACACAAAAGATACGAATTAGCAAACGTTCCATGGCAGCGGCGCGTGACAGAATGCCTGAGTGAGTGGCGTTCCCGCGTAAAGTGACAGTTTTGACAGGAGCTGTCAGCCAGGAGCTGTCACACAGTTAAGACGTGATGAGACTGGATCCGACACGGCCAGCCCTGACGTCGCGGCGTCCACGCAGCGTGTCTCCCTGGTGCCCCTGAGGCAGCCGCAGCCGTTGAGGCAACCGCAACCGAGGCTCCACTGCCGTTCACGAAGCCGTAGACGATGCAGCAGGAGCTCCGGGTGCAGCTAGTGCTGCCGAAGCCGAAGCTGGTGCAGCTGGTGCTGCCGAAGCCGGAGCCGGTGCAGCTGGTGCTGCCGAAGCCGAAGCTGGTGCAGCTGGTGCTGCCGAAGCCGGTGCAGCGGGCGCTGCCGAAGCCGAAGGACTGCGGAGGCAGCTAACGCTGTAGAACCCGTCGGACAGGTGTGACCCTGCCAAACCCGTCGGACAAGCGTAACCCTGCCAAACCCGTCGGGCAGGTGTAACACTGCCAAACCCGATGCGACAGGCGCTACAGGCGCAGCCGTTGGTGCCGACGTAGCCGCCTACGCCATTATTGCTGCTGGATTCCGCGTTGAGTCGAGAGCCGCTGTATTAGCTCTGAGGATCTGCTATTCATCTGAAACATTCTAAATTCCACATCTTCCATTCCATCCACATAGTCCATTCCGTTTCACATATACAATAAACAACAACACGCAACATAAACGAATTAAATTAACTGAAGTAATTGAGACGTCTCCCAATACTTCATACAACACAATTCGAACATGAACGAAGCCTCACCGAGACATTCGTCCACGTCCGCAGGCAGAGGCATCCCTTCCGCATACCTAGGAAAAGGTGAGAACATAAGTCAAACCCCCTCCGTACATATACTTGATCAAGCACCACTAGGTTGCCCTTACAAGTATATGTCTGCAGTACTCACCCTGCAGTGACCACAACCCCATTTGGACAGAGGCATCCCTTACGCCTATCCTGGAAAAGATGAGGATCTAATCCTCACCCCCTCCTACATACTTGACCAGGTCTCACTCAATTGCCTGTCCAAGCATGTCTGCAGTGGCCACTCAGAAATGAGTCCAAGGTTGGGCATAGGCATCCATTACGCATACCCTGGAAAAGATGAGAACCGAATTCCCATCCCCTCCTGCATACTCGATTAAGCCTTCTCTCAAGTCTCAATATTGCTCAATATAGTATGCCTGCTACCCAATATAATAATAAACTCGACCACATAACGCCATTGTAATTCAATTTACCACTGAGTATAAGTAGTCAGTAATGTAGTAGGTTAGTCAGTGTTTTTCCTAAAGACGGGAGGTCTAAGTTTGAAAATGGATGGTAGTAATCAAAGAAAGAGGGAGGGCTCATGATAAACGGAATCACAACTATATGGCAGCATGGTGGAGTTAAATAACACTTACTCCCAAAGAAGACAGCATCCAACTATTGACACCACCTTCTTCACCGTTGTTGAACCGCTCACAGGTTCTGATTTGCCAAGTTGGATCAATAAAATAGCCTCAAACAGTTTTGCTCCCATCATCGTCAACAGCAGCAAACTGTCCATCACCATCATCATCTTAGTAGGTAGCTGTCAGTGCTGCATCCCCATCAGCCCACAGGCATCGTGACCAACAGCACTGGCACTACTATGACCTCATAATCTCATCAGCTCTGCTAGGCTATGTCCAACTTGATCCTTAGGCAGCCTCATACAACATCAACTCAGCCATTTCAAAAATCTACAAAACAAATAATTTTTTAAAACACCCATAGTAATAACACAGCTACAGGCAATAAGTAGTTGCACGACCCCTCGCAGGGCCCCTCTTGAAATCCATTTGTGAATGGATACACAATGGTATACCATCCAAGTACATTTGAACTTCAGTGGCGACCACCGTTGTCCCATCTCTCTCGACACCAATACTTTACAGCGTGGCGTTAGCATCACATCATCACATGTACAGGATACCTTCAATTTATCAAAACAAAATTAAATCACTCCAAATAAGTATCAAACTCATGTCAAGTTTGAAACTTTTTCAACTATGTCATGTCCTTTCATAAGAACATTCCTCAATTTTTATTCATTCAGATTAAAATGTGTCAACATTTTATTCATAATCTTTGACCACAAGTTGTAGGTACTTGAAGCAACAACATAAAAATGGCATTGCTGATATGACAACTTCTATTTGGCGATATTACTTTAGTCCTCAAAATCATTTAAATTCATAACCACTTCAAGTATAAACATGATGTTCCAGTAGGACAATACCTACTCATGAACGTCATTAAACAAAACTAATGTCATCTAAAATGTTAAGATTAACTGGATTTCTTAGGTTGTAAGTCTGCTAAGTCTGACCCACTCACAATGAAGTTTATTTCAATTCATAAGATCATAAGTACCAAATTTACCAAAAGTTGTCAAAAGGTAAGTCCACCGTAATGTTGAAATGATTACCAACTTTTAAGAAACTTATTTTTCAATATCACTTTCACTCAGATTCTAAGATTTTTTTTTATAAGCACAAGATTTTACCAACTAGGTACTGCACTTGTTATCAACAATCAATAAGTTTTTGTCAAAAATAAAACTCATTTTAAGTTAGTTTTTATCGCCAACTACGTTCCTTAGTAATGAGTTCCCAAAATGTAGGCCTATTTATTAACCTGACTGTACACAATGTACATTCCATAGAAGGTTGTAAAGTGTTACTGACATTTCAACTATGTTGGAGATTTAAACTGTTTTAACACCGCTGTGGCAATTAGTTAAATTGTAATTAACCATACTTGTACAGGTTCATATGACCTGTTCCATGCTGAGCGTGTTAAACTTTAAGTAGCTTGCACATTAAAAGGGTTGAAATTAAATACCTGGACAAAAGTCACAACACTGGCTGGCTGCTAACTCCATAGTCCATACACATTAAGTTGCAAAATATACATCATGACATCTACTCATTGTTGCATTTCTATATTCTAGTGCAGTATTGAATTGTGAATCCATAAGCATTTCCAACATATGTGCCACATATTGATTCGTTTTAAACTACTGTAACTACGAATTAACACTGAACTTTGCACAAATTGACATTGTTTGACTATATGCTTGTGAGACCGCTATGGCCAGCAATGTACACAGTCTGTTGAAGCTGGGAATATGCAGGTTGCTATGTCTGTTAGAGCTAGGAATGTATTAAACCTACTAGTGATAACTATCGAGCAGGCCATGAACTTGTTTACCACCATCAATTGTACTTGACAACACTGACAAGTACATTGGACATTTCAACACTTCAAATTTATCATTCTGAACATTCAAACATTAGTTCAAATATCACAGAGGTGGATATCAAGTAGAACACTACATAAATATTTACTAAACTCCTTTAAATAAATCCAGAAACTAGAAAGTACATACTTAGGACTGCTAAACAAAGTCTATTATGTTTACCTCTCAATTTGCTTTTTAATCTTGTCTAGATATTTGCTGATAGAAGTTTCAGCTAATCACAGATGTCACAGACATTCATACACAATAGATGGTTCAGTTACCAATTCATACTAAATCATCTGCACTCTGTAGCTAGGAAACTCATTTCAGTAATTTATGTAAGCTGTTTATGTTCACTTCGCTATTTATTTAATGTTTTAATGCAGAACTGTGAACATACTAGATATGTCTACATTTGCAGTTAATGTAATTTAGTGGTATCTAGAATTTATATGTCAATGTACTTCAGAGACTTTATATGTCAACAGAATATTTTGCGGTATCACAGTGTAGCTTTAATTAAGAGTAAATATCCAACAACCAGTTATGACACAACAAATCATCTCTTAATCATTTAGGTACTGAGGTGTTAGTACTTGTTAGATTCTCAGTACCAACATAATCCTGATCATAGGTCTACTTGTGTTAAACAATTTATGACTTCATAAAGTCATGACATAATAACAGGGTCTGTGCATTAAAAATGTTACATGTTAATGTGTCTCGAAGTGTCAGTTAGTAAACACTTGTGTAATTTATTTAATTTGATTTTAAAGCTATTCTCCGATAATGAAAATAGTTCATAACAATTAATTTGGCATTCATACTTAACAATGCCACAGCAGAAATCATTCTGGAATACCACAGGAAGCAACTTTCTATAGTCACTCTTAATTAAATGATTTAACATGTACCATTGTACATCAACATCATCTTTATATCAGCAACCATATACTTTGATGATTTCTAACTGAGGTTACTTACTGGAAATCTCAAAGTATTCTGGGTCCTGGGATATTGTACGACTGTACAGCTCGGTTAAACTGACACAGAACAGCTGTCCTCATGTTCATGTCCAAACATGATCTCTCGGGCTTCAAAGTAATAAGAAAATAACCATACCAGACTTGTGTTCCACCATCATTCACATAATCTTACCAATCATATATTAGGTAAGTATGTGCACCAACGAACATTATGAGTTCCTTCACCCTGGTTGAACTTCATAAATGGAACTTTCTTCACTTCCTTGTACAAACAAAATTGGATGACATCAACATGTTGGAACAGGAGAGGTGTTGTCATCATCCAGTTTTGAAGCATTTAATGAAATACTTCAATAGAACCTGTGAATACAGCTGAAAATGCGTAGGTATAGATGATCAGAGAACCGAAAGGTTCCGTCTGATTAACTCCTGCTGAAAATTACTTGCGAAGTGATTTCTGATCACTAATATTGTTATCCAAGACGGCAAACACCCAGGGCACATAAACTGAAACAACTTGCCGCGCGCAGGCCACGCGTCTTTTTTTCCTTTGATGTGCCGCCGCCTCGCGCCAAAACTTATTTACGAGTGTAACATCACGTTTTAAGTAGCGAGAACGTTGCTTTTTCGTATCGTAAGATATTTGCAATTGAATTTACTCATTGGCAATTAACTTTATTCTGTAGTTTGTACCGTCGAATGCTGCAACTTTGCCAACCTGCTACAATTTTGCCCATTTTACAAAAACCCACTTTTCTACCAAACTATTACATATTCTTTTCTTCTATAAATAGTAAAATTTGTAGAATTTATCTGGCAACCCATTCCAACATATTTTTTCCTGGCAGCACACCTACTTTTAAACTCAGTCGGTGTTAACGCTTAGAAAGCAACCAAGTGTTTTTTCGATGTGTTCAAAACTTTTATTATAAGTGCGAAAATATCTGTTATAGCCACTTGTGGAGTACTCATATGGTAAGTAAATATGCTCTTTGCGATGTTTTATGAAGTTTTTCATGTAAATAAACTCTTTTAAGGCCAGAATGACGACGGGCAATGTTGGGAAAGGTTTCTTAGAATGTACATGTCCCAAAATTGCCTGGTCTAGGGTTGACACTATATATATTTTATAAAAAAAAATATGAAAAAAAAAATAGTTTTATTAATTAAGTCTTTAGCTACTATTAACTATTTGTTATTTCAACCCTTACAATACTGAAAATTAGCAAATTAATAAAAGAAATGCAATTTTTTTAAGTAGTAAAATTATTGGTGTCTATTTTGTTTGGCACAACCCTAGCTACGCTTGGGACAATGTATGGAAATGCCGTAGAACACGTCACAACTATGCCTATGTCGTAAAAAAAATACTTGCGTAGTATTTAGTGTATTCTACTGGCACCTTGGCTTAGATATGACTGCTATAAAATTAAAAAGGGTTTCCATTTTTAAATTCTCCATATATTACCACAGATAATCCACTAGGCAAAGTTGCAGCTTTTGGCTACAACTTTGACTGTAACTTTAAATGTTTCTAGAAGCTAAACTATTAGTATTTGGCATACTTTGAACCCTGATACTAATGTATTTTGAACTAGATTAGCTTAGCAATGTAAGAAAGAGTACAGATAACACATACTTTAAGAGTTACTTGAAAAAAACATGAATTTCCGTGCAAAGTTGTAGCAGTTGACGGTAAGTAATTAGTCCAATGACACCACTTAGCGAGCGTAATTATTTACGTGGGCTAATGTGATCGTGTCCCACTTTTGATTTCGGGAATTAAACACTTTATGTTCAAAATAAAGCTCTATAATCATGGTTTTCACAAATAAGTCAGGATATTAGCACGGATTACACAAAAGATACGAATTAGCAAACGTTCCATGGCAGCGGCGCGTGACAGAATGCCTGAGTGAGTGGCGTTCCCGCGTAAAGTGACAGTTTTGACAGGAGCTGTCAGCCAGGAGCTGTCACACAGTTAAGACGTGATGAGACTGGATCCGACAATATGTATTCCAAATCCGAAGAGAAAGGGAGATAGCAGGAAAGTTCGCAACAACGATTTATCATCTCTATCAGATTGGGCTAATGAAAGATAGGGTTCCGTAGAAAGTTGGGTTCTAATCTAATGAAAGACAGGGTAGAAAGCTCGCCTCTAATCGTATCCTTGTGCTAAATCATGGATTACATAACTTTAGATATATTTCTCATCTAAAAAAAACACTTGTTCAGAAAATAATACATTACGACACAAGTGCGAAAAACATGAAATTCGAATGTCGTTTTTGCACGTGTCTCGTACGACGTTTTTTAGTACAGATGGCCCTCCGAACTTTTGGACTTGACGTAAAATTACCCACTTCTCGCACTAGAGCCTAAAAAGTACACCATCTGTACTAAAATATATATTTATACGAAAGGTCAAAAACTTCGGAGGGCCATCTGCACTAAAAAACGTCGTACGAGACACGTACAAAAATTAAATTCGCACTTATGTCGTAATGTACTATTTTAAAACGGTAACGAATTTATACAAATATACACTTTTATATTTTCCACTGTTGCACCTGTAAAAGTTAACTTTTTCGCCTATCAATATCATTATGACGGAATTTTCTTATATCTATGCTCGAATTATAAGTCTAAACGATCTTATCCTTATAGTAAATCTGTAATTTTAAGGTCATTGTTCATTGTATACCTAACTATTTTATATAATGTAACTAAAAAGAGACTGTGATCCTACAGTCAAACTCTGAAGAGTTTTGTAGGACAATTACTAATTCTATGACTGTAATCCATATGTACTATTAATAATAAATAAATAAATAAAATAATAAGTGGTATATCTGTAGTTAAATAGTTAATCTGGAACCGAGCTTCGTGATCGTCTCACAGCCATAATACGATTCGACAGCTGAAGTTTCACAACAATTTATTGCGTTAGATTAAACTTACACTGGATTTCTACTATAGCTCTATCGGATGCTTGTCTATTGATCCATATGACAGCTGTCAGTTCAATACATTACTTGTCAAGACGCGACATTGTTGACAGATAATGTATGGAACTGACAGCTGTCATAGGGATCAAGGTTTCCCGGGTTGGCTATAATGTTTCAGTATCAAGCTATAAAAAAAAATAGTTTTGTTGTATGCACAGTAGAAATAAAATAATTTCCCACTCATCTGTATGCGAACGGCAACGCCGTCTGTCCCATACATTTGCATGAGTCAAGTGCCACCCGCATAGCTCTTCATAATGGCCTAATGCAAACTATTTTATTACGCGCTGTTGTGGGACAAAGTATGTATTTGCACTGCAACTCAAATATTTGTTCGTTTAACTTTCGTCAACAATATAAAATAAAATCGAGTTCAACTGATTTCTCCAAGATCCCACCGTCAGACCCCGACTTGGTCTCAACGGGACCGTCTCGGAGTTTTACCCGTATTAAAAAAAAATCGGTTCACGATTCTCGGACATATCGAGTAAAGTACATACAAAAAAAACAGTCGAATTGAGAACCTTTTCCTTTATTGAAGTCGGGTAAATCCACCTTAGAACTATCCAAAATTGCAGTTTCCAAAGTAAATAATTCAATCTTTGACTATTTTGACCTAGCTCGTATAGTTTCCTGAAATCAAGAAAATCTGTAAAATAGGACAGTTTTCAGGCTTTGGTTGATGTGAAAAAGTAGTGTAATTTAATGTACCCGCATATGGGTAAATTATTATGACACTTGTGATGCAGTACAAATTGGCCTAATGTAGGTCAATCTAAGAACCTACATAATATCAGTCCTATCCTAACGCTACTGCTGTACCCAGCGAACTTCTCGTACTCACAACTCTCACAAGTACCATTTGGTTATCTTCAAAAAATCTCACACTTGAAAGAATGCCTATTTAGCATGCAAAACCGTGTCCTCGTAACTTGCTGATAATGCTGATACCTCTATGCAGTTAAATCCTAATTTGCATTAAATTAACATATTCACAGTTCACACAGTCTATTCTTTTGCAACGCGTATTTTGAAGCAAAATTTTGGTCTAATTTAGAGGTCTATGCGTTAATGTCGAGTGTCGAGTGTTACCTTGGTGCAATATAATGCACATTGCGTGAGATGAGGATAAGCAAAATTTGTTCAAAATGTGAAAATCTTATATCTTATCGAGTAGGAGATATGCAAAAACGGGTAACATAAAGGCAACAACGTTTACTAATGAGTTTAAAACCGAAGCGATAACACTTTGCAGTGCCATATAACATTGTATTTACAAGGCTTTTCCTGTAATTCACCAGCAAATTGGATAGTGCATGTTTAGAGTGTAAATAACTGTCAAGTGCGGTAATAAACCGTATGAAACATAGACCAAAGTCCATTCAAAATAATTCATGTATGTCTCGAGAAAGACTGGCTTCGACTTCGAGTGTTTCTTATGGTTATAGTTATATCTTATTTAAAGTAAACAAATAAACTCAAACAAACAAGTAAACAAATAAAGCAAAAAAAGTTTTTGCATGTAGCAGTCATCGTCTCATGTTGGTTAGCCCATGAAGAAATGTACAACTCCTTAACGATTAGGAATTGAAGGATGATTCCTGCAGCCCTCGATTTGATAAATAGACTAAAAGCTTGGGTTAACCCCACGGGCCTTCGGCCTTCTGGTTCACGTGGACAGTACCCTCGGACCTGCGTCCCTCAGGTTGCTAGACAGCTTGGGTTAACAGTTTAACACCTCTGACCTTCAACCCGCAAGTTCACGCGAAGAGATTTTTATTTCGGCGGGGATTTTTATTGAATTCAAATAGGAATTATATCTGTGAAAGCGACAGACAGATCAAACATTCGCAAAAAATAGATACGGTATGCACAATTTTACGTTCAATCGAAAAATTGTTGTAAACAACACCGATTAACATTCCAATTTTAGGCCACCGGTATCCACTAGCCAAACATTCAAAACGAAACAATCAATAATTTTGAACGATACATATTGTTCGGATTCAAATACGACATAGACATAACAAAGCGTGTGCGGAGTTAGAAACAAATCAAGGGCCGGCCGGTACACAATAACAGTGCCACTTGATATTAATTACTACGATAACTTATGTATTACGTTATGTTATGAATAATATTTATTATTGTATATTAGAATAATATCACCTCTATTTTTTTTCTCCTATTAGAATGTTGAAAAAGACACGAGCTCTTTTTGAACCTTCTAATGTGAGAGGAAAATAATTGAGTCCCTTGGTATATTCCGAAGAAAAACATAAACATAAAACCATACCATTGACTAAATTCGCTGTGATCGACGGAAGGTAGTCTGGTGTAATTGGAAGCACGTTGGACCGGCAATCCAGAGGAAGCGGGTTCGAATCCCGTGACGACCAGAGTCTTTCGCAGTTGATTTTTTCTATGGTAAGCACATCTGTTACGACATTGTGGGATTATCCGCATTGTAAAAAAGTAACACCAACATCAATTTGTTTAATTATAAAACAAATTGATGTTTCCTAATCATGAATTGATTACAGCGCCCTCTATAGCAAATTCAACGCAACGGAGAGTTGTCGAGTTTGCGGACGATTGTGGTAGACACACGTCTTTGAGTGGCTTAAGGTTGTAGTACCTTCGAAACACTACGTACAGATGTCGCTAGTGATTAGCTTCACAATACCATTGACTAAATTCGCTGTGATCGACGGAAGATAGTCTGGTGTAATTGGAAGCACGTTGGACCGGCAATCCAGAGGAAGCGGGTTCGAATCCCGTGACGACCAGAGTCTTTCGCAGTTGATTTTTTCTATGGTAAGCACATCTGTTACGACATTGTGGGATTATCCGCATTGTAAAAAAGTAACACCAACATCAATTTGTTTAATTATAAAACAAATTGATGTTTCCTAATCATGAATTGATTACAGCGCCCTCTATAGCAAATTCAACGCAACGGAGAGTTGTCGAGTTTGCGGACGATTGTGGTAGACACACGTCTTTGAGTGGCTTAAGGTTGTAGTACCTTCGAAACACTACGTACAGATGTCGCTAGTGATTAGCTTCACAATACCATTGACTAAATTCGCTGTGATCGACGGAAGATAGTCTGGTGTAATTGGAAGCACGTTGGACCGGCAATCCAGAGGAAGCGGGTTCGAATCCCGTGACGACCAGAGTCTTTCGCAGTTGATTTTTTCTATGGTAAGCACATCTGTTACGACATTGTGGGATTATCCGCATTGTAAAAAAGTAACACCAACATCAATTTGTTTAATTATAAAACAAATTGATGTTTCCTAATCATGAATTGATTACAGCGCCCTCTATAGCAAATTCAACGCAACGGAGAGTTGTCGAGTTTGCGGACGATTGTGGTAGACACACGTCTTTGAGTGGCTTAAGGTTGTAGTACCTTCGAAACACTACGTACAGATGTCGCTAGTGATTAGCTTCACAATACCATTGACTAAATTCGCTGTGATCGACGGAAGGTAGTCTGGTGTAATTGGAAGCACGTTGGACCGGCAATCCAGAGGAAGCGGGTTCGAATCCCGTGACGACCAGAGTCTTTCGCAGTTGATTTTTTCTATGGTAAGCACATCTGTTACGACATTGTGGGATAAACATAAAAAACAATTTTATTTTTGAACACGTGTACTACTCGTAAATACATAGGATTAATTCATCAAACATTGTGTTTATCATCAACTAACAAGCAAAACTCACTAATAAAAACTGTCACTACTCTAAGCAACTTTGTATATCAGTCAACATTGAAGCAGAAATGAAAAACGAGTTTTATTTAAAATATGTACGTATTTGTTATTTAGTGAGCTTTGCTTGTGAGCCTGCTGACGTCATACACTAAGTTTCAAATTGATTTTAAATTTAAACCCGCTTTTAGCTAAATCGAAACGGGGCGCCCGTCTGTTACTCTCGAATGAGATCGTCTGTCACTCACAGCGCCCGAGATAGGCCATCTAGGCCATTGCATTTTCTCTAGTCTATCATAATCTGTCAGAAACTTGGAGCCTTTGTGAGGTTCACAATTTAATCAAGAACACAATAAACATGATAACGAGAAATTAAAATTGCCGAGGCTTACGATTGTAGGAAATGCTGACTCAAGTCATATACCATTGTTATTAGGAACATGAAGCCTTAGGAACGGAATATACGAGCTTCCTGAAAAAAACAGCATCCAAATTATCTTCCAAAGGGGATGAGCCATACTCTCAAATAATCTTCCGGTTAAAAGTCAAAGTACAAATATCAATGATTCGAGCAGTGCTCATAAGATTGAGAGGGACCAGAAAACACACCAAGGCATTCGAATGTGAAGATGAAGCAGGAGTTCTGTTCTAATTATCAGTAATAATACAAATCCCCGAAATTTACGAACTTCGGTGATTGCGGTAGAATGCCAGCATGCCCCCGCACCATTTCACGCCGTTCATACAATTTCTTTATAAACAAGCGTCAGTTTCTCTACGAGATCGCATCAGGAATGACGAGATCCGCAGAAGAACGAAAGTGACTGTCATAGCCCGAAGAATTGCCAGGTTGAAGTGGCAGTGGGCTGGCCATATTGCCCGGAGGACCGATGACCGGTGGGGTCGGCGTGTTCTCGAGTGGCGACCACGCACTGGACGGCGCAGCGTGGGAAGGCCCCCCACAAGATGGAGCGACGACCTGGTAAAGGTTGCGGGTGTCCAATGGATGCGGACAGCTCACGACCGATCTTTGTGGAACTCTCTGGGGGAGGCCTATGTCCAGCAGTGGACGTCAATTGGCTGATGATGAAGCGTCAGTTCCAGGTAATCAACTCCAGCTATCGTAGGGCTTTAGGCCCTGGTTTTTCTGGCCGGCGACCGGCGACCGGCGACCGACGCGTGTCCGCCGCCGACGACGTTCGAATGTTATGTTCGCGAATGTTTGAGGGTGGTTTCTCTGACACGATGTCGGCAGCGGGTCGCCGGTCGCCGGCTAGAAAAACCACGGCCTTAGGAAGCAATCGCCACGCTGAGCAAGCGGATTGGCGATCGCAGCAGTGTGTGCACTATGATGATGCTGCTTGCGGTCCGCCATCAACTTTCAATAAATGGATGGTAAGCGACACTTCAATCTCTTAGCCGACTCTTACGACACCCACAGGATGAGTGCCAGAACACACGTCGGTAATTTTGTATCTTTAAATCTCGGCCACCCAGGTTCTTCTATTTGTTACTACTCGTATACTCGTACCTACTATTTGCTGTTACGAAATGAAACCCAGAGCTTATTTGTAATACTGCAGAGAAAACGTTATAATAAAGAGCACACTAAATATAAAGCAGTTATCGTTTTATTTTAAACACATGTTACGCTTGCGTCAATGGTAAAGAAAACGAGTTTGAGTTGCATCACATGCATCATTTGTCACCACTGTCGCTAGTACCTACACTTACATTAATATGTATTTGATATTTGCAGTGAAAGTGGTCGCTAACGGTGTATGTTTTATCAGACTTTGAATGTACGTAAACAATAAAGTATATTGTCCATGCAACGCAACACAAACGGGTGTTAGCCGTGATTCTGCCTGCGACCACGGGTGTAACGTCATGCCCGAAACGTCAGGATATAATTAAACGTAAGTTTACGCTCATCAAAAAAGACGAGGTTCACAATTCATCATGAAATTATTCTATGAGTAATCCTCGCGGTATTCGAAGAAAATATTATTCACAATTCAATTGTTTTTTTTTTGTATGTATGTTAGGTACTCCGAGAAACATGAACAAATTTTCATTTTATTTAACGACCGGGTATAACCACGAGATGGGCCCGTTGACATCACGTTGGGGTCTGATGATGTGATCTTGGAGAAGTCGGGTTTTTAATTTGGTGATATATAAGTATTCAAACTCGCACATTTCATATAATTATCAAAACAGCAACTTAACACAGCAAGAGACAGAGCAAGCTTCACAACCTCGTATCGCTTACCTTATCTTTACAAAATATTGCGGAGTTCAAATACGGGATTGCACTTGCCTTATTAGAAAATGCAAGGTGCTTGCACTCTGCTATTAATGCAGCGAAATAGAGAGGCAAATATAACCGTCGAGTAAATCGAGTAATGACTAATTACGTGTCAGATCCACAAGGACGAAGAATGACATCAGATATGACTTACTCATAGACAATTTTATTTTTACATAACTTCCCACGGAGGAGGATATTTTAATTAAAATCTAAGAATCAGGGATCGGAAACCGTTATTATTTTCAAACCGTTACCATACGTCAACCCCAAACCATAATCATAAAGTTTTTGTTCTCATTAACCGATACTGCTTAATGTTCTTTGACGGAACGCTTAATGGCCGATTCTGTTCTCAACGAACGGAATAATAACGGTTTTCGTAATTCTGTTGTAAGAGATGAACTGTCATGTCATGTTCTTCTTATAAAGTTTCCGTTACGGTTAATGTTCTTTCATACGTTTTTGGCCGCGAACGCTACGTTTAGTGTTCTTGGGAACGGAATAATAGTGGTTTTCCTGTCAAAATTGATTTGAACAAATAGACAATCACATGTGGTGCCTATTCTCCGATTAATCGAGATTGAATGTCGTATGGTTTGTATAAGGAAAACGTATTGAAATGACGTTTCGTGTCGTTTACTATTTTAATATTTATGGATACTGGAATAGAGACCCACTAGAAATTTAAAATCTGTTCCAAATTTAAACGCATAACCGAACGTAGTTAAGGAAAAAGGACGCAATACACTACAATCTGCCAATTTGTTTTAAATCCTATGTCAAAAGGAAAAGCCATCAATTTAAGTGACAAAGTGGCACCTTTTCGTTCACCTTTTCACCGCCACGTCAAAAAATAAAAGCGAGCAACACACGCCAAGCAACAAATTGCATGTAAACAACTAACTCAACAAAGTAAGTATCAGCTTCGTAGTGTTAAACGAACATATATTTTATCAGTTATATCAATTCATTGGCGGCGAAAAAATGTCCTTACCTACTGTTATCAGGAGGTAATGTTATGATTACAGTCACGTTAATTCCTATAGCAAGGCTAGCATATCTGTGTTTAACATCAACTTGCCGCCACACTTCTCTTTTTAATCTATACAATTGAAAAAAGACGCGTAGCTGCGAGTTGCTTGTTAATTCAGAGTTTGCAATCTGTCACCAACCTCTTTTGAGAAACTGAACTTGCTTTTCAAAAGAGGTCGATAGACCTGAGTCCGTAGCTATGTTAGCTAACGTGCCAAGATTTTATTCTCTTTGGTGCCAATCGCTACGCTACGCTGAGCAGGTAGTGTATCGTAGTTTTCTCTCTGTCACTTTTTCTTATTGGTGTGACGAAGACAGTTGAGTTTCGTTCGCGACTGAATGTTAGCGATTGGCATATTGGCTACACAACCTGTTCATATAATCATTTCATCGCCAACACAGTTAACTAATGTGTCTTGATGTTTTATGAATAAGGCAATTGGACTGGATGCGTGTAATAGTTACGAATAAATGCAAAGTCATTTGCAGACACTAATAAACTAACATGTTTTACCACAAAAATCAACTATATTCCAAATAGCTGACTGGTGAGTCGTGAGACTGGTGACTTGCTTCAACCTTTTCAACGCCACGTATAACTATAAAAGCTAAATGTGAACTTTACGCACGTGCATAGTTACATATTATTTTGTGGATGGTGACTTACAAATAGTCTTTGGCGTTGAAACTCTCTTGTTAATCAGTACCTACCAATATATCAGTCATTGTCCAATCTAATTGAAACCTTGTGGACGGCGATAACGGTTATGTTGGTAACACTGTTTCAACGCCAAAGACCGATATACAAGTCACAGATCAATAGAGACCTAGTCGCACTTGCTTATAGTTTTTGACAAATTCCTTTGTGACACTTTGGTGGCGTGGATGGAGTGACAGCTGCTGTTTTTGCCGTGGCATTGAAAAGGTTAGTGTTATGATGAGGTAAAAGTTGTATTGACAGCGGTATCGTCATGGTTAGTCTCAGTAAACTTAGCACAGGATCAGTGCGACAATATGTCGCCGCGAGATAGATTATCCATCTCCCTTTTATTCATATTGTTGGTAAAAGATAGAAAATCTATACATGTAGCGATAACATACTGACATAGCAATCATGTGCTAAGCGTACAGTATAGTTCGAGAAATATAAATTGAACGTTTATTTTTACTATAATGTAGGTAGAAAGTTACCAATTTATATTTCACGAACTGTACTCTCAGTCGTCGTATGTCAAGTTCTTAAATTGATGCCGTTCTGATTGTGTCACTATTTTTTTATAGTTAGCATATAGTATAGCAAGATAGTAGTTAGAGCAACACACCCAAAGAAGATGTTGACGAAGGCTTAAATGAGCAATATGAAATAGACAATACAACAAATTACCAAAGTTGATATAGTTGATCCCAGTTAAAATGACGATTCAAGAATGGGTGACAAAGACAGATCGGGACCAATTCAAGATTTTAAGAAAAAACAATTGAGACGTCACTGAAAATAAAACTAAGGCTGCGTTTCACCAAACTTTTATTCGAAGAATAACGCTTTCTCTCAGATATATATATATATATATATATATATATATATACATATACATATATATATATATATACAGGGTGGTCCAAACCTTGACGTCAAAATTTTTTTTTAGATTCCTCACGTCATAAGCTTTCAGAATATACCCCATGTATGTTAGCCGATTTTTTGTAGTTTTCGAGTTATGAATTTTTGAAAATTTTTTTTTAGAAATTCTGGATTGAAGAAATTTATTCATAAAAAAAAAACTTTTGGGTTTTTAACTAGTTTCTTTTTGCAAAAGTATTAATAAAAATGAAGCATTTACTGACAAAAAAATTAGCGTCCTCACTTTGATACAAGTGGGTTAAAAAATACCAAATTCAAAATTGTACGTTAAAAACGCATCAAAATAGCATTAATGTACGTAAATAAAAAAATAAAACATACCCGAAGGAATTTTCGTATTCCAAAGACCGCCCTAGACCTTGAGCCTTCGTAAAAGCAAAAAAAAGTGAAACTTAATGATGAGGATTTTTCGGAGTAGTCGGTCAAATAAACTTAAAAAAGCTTAAAATTTTTCACCTTTTGAACGCCGCTTGGGATGTCATCGGACGTGCCCGTGTCGCCGCCTATACTAAGTTATAACAAACTGTGTAGTGCTTGCCACGTAACTAACGATAAAATATTTTATTGTTTATAGCTTACTGTGATTAACGTCGTTTTTTACCACCTTGTCATTAAATGTTATATTATTATGATTAAATCACGTTCACCAAGGTCTTTATTATGGTTTCGTCCCTTTTATGAATGGTTTGAATCTGTGAATTATACCAGCTATGCAAATTTATTGATGGACGTTGCTACATCACTATTATTTCTCATTTCGTATCTGTGACGTCATGAGCGGTCTACTATTTCAGACATTGGCGAAGGCTTCATTGTTTTTTCGTTGATAAGTTGGCACTAGTAGTGAGAGGATTGAACGCATTAGAAACGTATCGATTCTGAAAATTTCAACGTTGTTAGGCTTAATTAATCATAAAATTTTACAATTCTTTTGATAAATAAATATTGTAAGCTCAACATTACAGTACTCAAATTGTTTAAACTACAAAAGAGTACCAATCTTATATATTTTGTTGACTTAACATAATTTTGAAATATCGAGTAATCCACATCACTAAAATTTTCTATTTTACATCTTTGACGTCACATGCGGTCTTATTTTTAAGACGATGGCGTAGTCTGTGTTAATTATTATTGTGGAATACAATGACTTGGTAGGGGTTACCGATGAACCACGATAACAGTCTTCCCTTATTTATCGATTCAAATATTCTACCATTTATAAAAAACAGATTTCACTGATAAACCCTGGTAGGTAGGCACTAATACAATTCAAATATATTTATTTCTAAGTTCAACTTTGAAAACTTCCAAGTACTCAAATATGACCAAGTGTCAAAATGTCCAAGGGTCAAAACATCCATGGAATCAAAATGTCCAAAGAGTGAATGGTATCACAATGACAAGGATTAGGTACTCTATCATGTACTGCGAGGCCATCATGGCATGTCGTGTTGAGAGTCAAGTTTCCGGACGCTGAACGTGCACCTAGAACTGTCGAAGGAGTATCTATATGGCAATTGCGTATGAAGCGAATGTATCAACACTTGGTGTGGCTACTTAAGTCATTGGGTAACTTGATTCAGTTAAGGACAGATTCTGGTTACGGCAGATTATTTTTATGACAGATTCGAAATCTTCATTTTCGTCCGCTCTTTCTAAAATTCTAAATAATTCTTCAGCGGACGATATTGTAGAATACTAGACAATTTACGTCATACATAATTTTATAAGAACATATCGAAGTGATCAAATAGGTTAGCTAAGTAAGGTCAGTCGCATGCATAAATCTTAGGTACGTCGTAAATCTAAATTGTCGAATGAGAAAGTCGACTTAGATATGCCAATACCAATCATCGTCACATCACTGTGTCTGTGTCTTTTATATAAGACTTTGGCTACGAGACTTGGGGTAAAATCATACATAATCTAATGGTATAATTGAAGTTTATTTTCATCTAGAAAATATAATAAAATCAACAGATCAGTCTCACCTGTTACTTAATCAACAATTGCTGCGACTTACTTATGCAAAGAACCAAAGTAAACTCTGTAAAAGTAAAGAATATCTTGAGAAAAACATGAAAAAAATTGTCTTATTTATCAGACTGCGGCGATACGAGCTGGGTATTGATTGTCTGATATATCAGACTATGGCGGTCAAAAGGTTAAGTAGTAAAAAATTTCTTCAATATCTGCACAAATTGAGTTTTCGTGGTATTTTCTGTCTTTGTTTATTGATAAGAACAACAAAACAGACGAAATTTTACTTTATTTTTAAATAAAAAATTTAAAGCTTCTTTTTAAGTTTATTTGACCGACTACTCCGAAAAATCCTCATCATTAAGTATCACTTTTTTTTTGCTTTTACGAAGGTTTAAGGTCTAGGGCAGTCTTTAGATTACCAAACATCCTTGAGATATGTTTTATTTTTTTTATTTACGTACATTAATGCTATTTTGATGCGTTTTTAACGTAAATTTTGAATTTGGTATTTTTTATCCTACTTGTATCAAAGTGAGGACGCTAGTTTTTTTGTCAGTAAATGCTTTATTTTTAGTTATACTTTTACAAAAAGAAACTAGTTGAAAAACCCAAATGTTTTTTTTTTATGAATAAATTTCTTTATTTCAGAATTTCTCAAAAAAAAATTTTCAAAAATTCATAACTCGAAAACTACAAAAAATCGGCTAACATACATGGGGTATATTCTGATAGCTCATGACGTGAGGAATCTAAAAAAAATTTTTTGACGTCAAGGTTTGGACCACCCTGTATATGTATGTAGTGCTAAAGTACTATGGAGATTTGACATGACTATTCGAAAATAAGCGTTATATTTCGAATCAAAGTTTGGTCAAATCGACTAAGTGAAACACGTACACGGTCCAGAATCGAAATCTTTGATAGAGTTAACTGGGTTGGCGTGTGTACCTACTAAAACTAAAAAAGGAAAAAGACTATATATATTAATATTTATTTATTCGTGGTTAGCTTGGTCTTCCACATTCCAGCGTTTCACCGCTGCCGCTGGAGTCAGCATATGAGTATATGACCGCAGCTGATCTGATGATAACGAGTACTTTTGCGCACTGAGGTTGCAACGCAACAAATACTCATCACTGCTATCTCAAAGGGAAAAGGATTCTTGCTATATCAAAGGGTTCCAGGATGGCTGGCACATACGCGGGTTAGGTCCTCTGGCATGGCATCTTCCACTTTCTTCTATGCTGGTATACCAAGGCATCCATTCAGGTGTCTTAATATCAAAGGGTCCATGGTATCTAAGGCTGTGGAACACGGCACCTCATTAGTTTGATTTGAGCGATTAAGTATGAAACACCATTATATAAGTGACACGATGCATGCAGGCCACGTTTCTCTAATAAAAAGATCGGTCGATCGATGTTATAATAAGATTATTATGCTTATACTGATGGATATGAGTACCTATAGATGATTTTATGAGATAAATACACTTTAATGGTAAAAGGATACCTTCTTATCAAATTCAATATCACATCATCAGTCTAATACAGTAACAGTGGTCTTGACGTGGGCCTCTTCTATTATTTTATTTATGCGTATGGGTACATTAGCTAGGACATAAATGAAATAATGCCCATAATAGCCACGCTGGGCAAACGGATTGGTGATTGCAGTAATGTGTCCATTATGATGAGGCTGCTGCCCTGCCTCCATCTCAAATAATTGGATCAGCGTAGTACCGTCCCTTAGTCGACTCTTATAACAGCCATCGGAAAAGTTCTCCAACTTGGTAGGTGGCAAATATATTGTTACTGCCGCACCACACAGCCTAAATTCAATGTATATGACTATAAATATTAAGTACATTTTATATATGATAACAATAATATCGATCAAACAAACATAGAACCTTATTGCCCTTGTAAGTTATATGACCACAACATAGAACATAGAACCATGTAATATCGTGAATTTTAGACTATTAGTTGACTATAGGTATTAAGATACAGGTTTCAGTAAAATATAGCTAAATACACATAGAATTACTACCGTAAAATTAGCCCACTTTGTCTCCAGGGGAAACATTGCCCAAAACTTGAATTTTAAATAAATTGGTTATTATAGAAAAAAAATACATTCTTATGGCGGCCTAACTATTTTTAGTATAAAATAGATTATGTGAGAAGCAACACCAAGTATGACTTTTGCGTCTATCTTCATCCAGTTGTTTGCTAGAGCTTCTTGAGTGAGGTTGGTTATTTGGCGGGCAAAATCTTGGCAAAATATAGACATAAATTTCTCAAAACAGGGTGGTATTAAATGAAAAAAAAACCCATGACCTGTAATAAAATGACAACAGTAGATTACATTGATAGTAGTTTTATTGGAAAAAGCTAATCAGAAAATAAGTTATGGCTTTGGGCAATTTTATCCAGTACTTTAGCAAACGGACATTGAAAACATTGCCCATCATGAAAAATAGCCTACAGTTGTCACTTTCAAGTTTTACCACTTTATGAAAATAGCGGTGGGTAATGTTTTTTTCAGTAAATTACGTTTTTATAACTCCGTTATTTTATTTTACGTGTACAAAATGTTCGGAACCAATAACTATACTCTCAATTGTCAGTTTCGTTGTCTGCTGCTTCGTTAGTGGGCTGATATTTATATCAATATAATATTATCTTGATTCCCATTCAAAAAACGGTTTTATTATTATTGCATTAAAACAAATAATACATTTTGGACTGTTTTACTTCACTAGTATATTAATACTTTGAACAAAAGTTAAACGTCTTTAGTTAAGATATCTACTTAAAAGTGACAACCCTAGCATTTGCGAATTGCGTTAGTAGACCTTGTATGAAAAAGAGCGAAAACGGGTAGGTAACATTGCCCAACCAATTTACTCAAAATTGTTTATACTTATCCCTGAGTTATAAACATGAACTGGTAGAATTGCCCAAAAACCTTCTGTGATCGTAGTATTATTGTCATACGAGCTATTTTTAAGCACTAAATTGAGGTGGGCAATGTTGGTCAAGAACGAGATTACTTTGCTCGCCTTCTATAGGTGCTTTCAGACCAAAAGAACATTCGCTATTCTAACCTCCCACTCTACGAAATTCGATCGTTACACAAAACGTGATTGGTTGATTTCGTAGAGCGGGGGATAGAACAGCGAATGCTCTTTTGGTTTGCACGCACCTTAAAACGACAAAAACCTGATCTAAATGATGATCTAAAAATTATTTCTTCATGTGAGCCGATTCGTACGATCACAGTGCACATGCTGAGCAGAAAAAACTTCAAGGTTTCATATATTTTTTTGAGATATTTTAGGATTTCCGAAAAAAGCGGGCAATGTTGACTACTTAGTTTCACGGTACTATGAAAAAATGTAACATCTGTATGTTCATATCACGTATAAAAATATGTATACATAATAAGACTTGAAAAATATGTAGCCACACATTTTCATCCAAAATATGTATCTATTACTGACACCAAAAAATTGTATTCATTAAACTGTTTCAGTATTATGTAATCACATAATGCTTCAGAAAGTTGCATACTTAAATAAATTACATATAAATGTATCCTCCTCGTAGTCAAAAATAAGTATACATGAATTTCCTTATTCATAACTAGGCTTAGGACTTTTCATAGCATATCGTGGTTCTAAAATCTTTGGAGCCGCTATGTGTAAAATTTTCGAAGTCAAAGTCAAAGTATATTGTAATATTAAATATAATGATTTATACCTACTGTCACATCGTTACTGAGTTAATTTTAAGCGAACGTAATTAATTTTAAAAATCGAACTTGATTTCATAAAAAGTGCATACGAAATTAGTTATATCAGAAACCATAAAAAAACTAGACAATTAGGTTCAAGACAAACTAGAAAAAGTCTTAGATCGGAAATAGCGATGAAAATGGCGAAAGTATCATGTTGTTTTTCTCGAAAGTTTCGAATCTTTCGTATAAATTACATGTAACTTCCGAACAAAAAACAAAACTGACGTTTGTCGACTTATACGACTTAAGATACCCCCGGCTAAGATCGGATAACCGCAATAACTACTGAAATAGTAATATTTTTTTGCTTACTGGCTGTATTATGTATAACGCCATTTCACCCCGCCCCTCTTGCTAGTATGCAGCAACCGCTCAGCCGCATGAGACGTGAGCTACGAACGTTTAAAAAAAAGTGTATTTTTCGAGAATTTTTGAAGATTCCATCTTAAACAGGAAGCTATGCACCTTCTTCTTCTTACTTTAGAGTTGAAATGAGATACTAGTCCGATCATAAGCCAAGAAGGTTTTTCCATTGGGTGTCTTGGAAAAAAAATAGTGCAAGTTTGACTTTACGTTTACTCCTAAGCTATTCGGCTGAGTGGCATCAAGTAAATTTATATTGAAAGCTTAATTTTTTTTATCACGTACATCACACATCTGCAGGTAAAAGTTAGTGATATTAAATTTATGTTTTTTTTTGTAAGGTAAATCAAGTTCGATTATTACAATTAATTACGTTCGATTTAAATTAACTCAGTAACGATGTGACAGTAGGTATAAATCATTATATTTTATATTACAATATACTTTGACTTTGACTTCGAAAACTTTACACATAGCGGCTCCAAGGATTTTAGAACCACGATATGCTATGAAAAGTCCTAAGCCTATTCATAACCACACTAATTTGGCAAATATTTGTATACGCCGTTTGATTCATAGATAATTATTATTATGTAAACACGATTTGATGTTTTGACGTGTCTAAGTGTAATCGATTTTAAAATGAATTTTCTTCCATGTGGCCCGTGACTTTCTTTATAATATGGATATGGAACCTATCTAAAGCTACAAATAGGTAGTGGCTGTTTATGAAACTCATAAGTATTATAATTTTATATTAGTTACTAAAATTAAAACCAGGTAGGTACTATCTTATAACTGAAAGAGAGAAGAAATGTTTTGTTTGTCAAGCATTATAAAGTAAATACCACTTGTAAATCTGTATTTTTTCTTATTGCTTTCTTAGGGCACTTCGAA
This sequence comes from Thaumatotibia leucotreta, assembly GCA_025490895.1. Lineage (NCBI taxonomy): Eukaryota > Metazoa > Arthropoda > Insecta > Lepidoptera > Tortricidae > Thaumatotibia > Thaumatotibia leucotreta. The sequence continues at coordinate 9,210 of JALPQI010000964.1, read as the reverse complement.
ATAAAGAAGTTTGGGTTTGAAGTGCTGGTAATAAATAATAAATTCAAGATAGACAACAATAATGTCTATCAATATTATTCGATGACAATTATAAAAATATAGGTTCGATTCTTGAAAATATAGGAGAACACGACTATTTTCAAGACATTAGAGTGCATGTTCAGGTATTTTTGAGCACCCTGAAATTATTCAGGGTGCTCAAAAATATATTGTATATTAATACAGGGTGGCCCATTCAAATCAAATCGGTCAGTATAGGAAAGACTGAAACTATAAGACATACGAAGATTTGTTCTTAGGAACCATGTCACCGAATTTGATAAAAAGAAAAACTGCATTCATACATTTGAAAAATAAACTGTACCCAGCCAGGGAATCGAACCCGGTTGTTTTGAAAAAATAAACATACACTATGTCTATTCAGATATCGTTTGTGTAGGTCTTAAGCAGTAAATGTCTCTAAGAAACATGATGTTTAAAATGAATGGAATTCATTGTTTTCACGTACTTAAATTTATTTTACTAGGTGTTTATTGTGTAAATCTTAAGAAAATAAAATTGTTTTCTCTCATATCTATCAACGCAGTTTTCCTTATTATCAAAATCAATGACATGGTTCCTAAGAACAAATCTTCGTATGTCTTATAGTTTCAGACTTTCCATACTGACCGATTTGAATGGGCCACCCGGTATATATTTGTGATGGCGAGAATAACATGTTAGGGACATATTTCTCCTGTTAGTTGCAAAATGCCGTTCCGATTTTGACTGAGTAGAAAAAACTTGATATTATTAAAATAAAAACAAAAAAATGCTTAGGGCACTTTTCTGTGAATGACCCTAAACTGAAATACACAATATTTACAACTGAGCTCAATCTAAAAATTTAGACTGTCAAGTGCGTCATAGAATAATCGTGAGATAGATGTATGCAGTGACAAGTCTGCACTGTTTTCGTGAATTGTCAAATCAGTTAAATAAACAACTTATGATTCTATGCCAGTCAGACAAGGTTAGTTTTTGCTGTCTGAATACATATTTATGAATCAAACGGCGTATATAAATATTTGACAAATTGGTGTGGTTACATGTAAACGGAAACCATTCATGTATACTTATTTTTGACTACGAGGTGAATACATTTAAATGGAATTTATTTAAGTATGAAACTTTGTGAAGCATTTTGTGATTACATAATACTGAAATAGTTTAATGGATACATTTTTTGGTGTCAGTAATAGATACATATTTTTGATACAATGTATGACTACATATCTATGCAACCTTGTTTTTGCATACATATTTTTAGACGTGACTACAACCTTGTAATTATAATATTGCGGCAGCAAAATATTTGGCCAGCGTTGGGATCACGCAAAATAGGCACGTTAGATGTCGAGTTGCGGAAAATGGCGAGAATACAATATCAAAAAACCGGCCAAGACCATGTCGGGCCATGCTCAGTATAGGTTTCCGTAGTTATTCGAAAACGGCTGGGCCGATTACGTTCGAAATGGTTTTATTTTTAAACCCACAGCCCACCAAAGTTTTTATTCTACCACTTTGTTAGCATAATTAATATGTATACCAAATTCTAGTACTAACGGCCACTGAGCTATGCTGCGGACAGACAGACGGACAGACGGACATGGCTAAACTATAAGGGTTTTTTGTTTACTACGAAACCCTAAAAATAACGCATGAGGAAAAAAACCGGCCAAGTGCATGTCGATCCATGCTCAGTATTAGCGTTCCGTAGTTGGTCGAAACTGGCTAGACAGACAAATCACGTGCAATTTTTTGTTACTCTCGAATCTGCTGAACAGCATTATAGCCAGTAAAAAAATCTTTACTTTTTTATAAAACACTTTTTAAATACTAAGTTTTAAAACTTCGCGATCATTTAGCTCGTAGTTGGCAAACAAGTACGTAAATTCAAGTGTTATTAAAAGGACTACTTTAGTTGGCAAAAAAATACACGTGATATTGGCTAGGGGGGGGGGGGGTCCTGAAAATATCACCAAATATCACCATGGGGGCTGGGGGGGGGGGGGTGTTTAAAACATACCAAAATCGTATGACGTGGACTGGATCGTATGACAAAATCATATGATCGAATGGACAAGCCCTAACTAATATGTATACCTACAACTAATTGCAAATGGTCACTGATCTAAGCAATGGGCGGACAGACAGACGGACTACCGCACGAAACGATAGATGAAGAGTGATAGAGCGCTGACACACTCTAGCACCATGCTAAGAAGAGTATGGTGACGGATAGATAGACGGACTAACGGACAGACAGACGGACATGGCGAAACTATAAGGGTTTTTTATTTTTTTATTTGAACTATGCCCGATCATAATAATTTTTTTTTAACGAAAAAAGTGTTAACGCTTTCACAGCCAGTAACAAAAAAGCTCGTTTAAATTTGAATTCTAAAATGTTATTAACAGAGTTCTTAATCACAATTGCGGAAATAACGCATAATTTATTTTTATTTTTTGTTACTGGACATTGTTTTTTTTTGTGTTTGTTAAGAATTATTTCTATTTCTAGACGGATCCAAGAATAGATGGATGGAAAGAAGGACTAACGAACAGATAGATAGACAGTCAGACGGACGGACGAACAGACAGACAGACTGACATGACGAAATTGTAAGGGTTCCTAATTTACTACGGAACCATAAAAAGTACTTACACCCAGAATAATTGAAAAGGCAATCATTTCAAGTAATATCCGGTTGAAATATGTTTCTTTGCAGAAATAAACGGGCAGACAGACGGACGGACAGACATACAGACCGACAGACAAACAAACAGACAGACAACGGATGGACAGATGAACAGACAGACAGACATACAGACACATAGACACACAGACAGACACTCAGATAGATAGACAGAAAGATCGACAGATGAACAGACAGACAGACAGACAAACAGAAAGATCGACAGATGAACAGACAGACGGCAGACCGTCAGACAGACAGACAAACAGACAGACAGACGGAGATGGCGAAAATGTAAGGGTTCCTAATTTACTACAGAACCGTAAAAAGTAATTACAGCCAGAATAATTGAAAAGGCAACCATTTTAAATAATATCCGGTCGAAATATGTTTCTTTGCAGAAATAAACGGTTGGAAAGACGGACGGACAGACATACAGACCGACAGACAAACAGACATACAAACACACAGACAGACAGATAGACAAACAGACGGATGGACAGATGAACAGACAAACAGACATACAGACAGACATACAGACAGACATAGACGGATAGACAGAAAGATCGACGGATGAACAGACAAACAGACAGACAGACGGAAAGATCGACAGATGAACAGACAGACAGACAGACGGACGGAAAGATCGACAGATGAACAGACAGACAGACGGACAGACCGTCAGACAGACAGACAGACAGACGGACGGAAAGATCGACAGATGAACAGACAGACAGATGGACAGACCATCAGATAGACAGACAGACAAACAGACAGACAGAGGGATGAACAGATGAACAGACAGACATACATACAGACTGACAGACATCTCAAGTAATATCCGGTCGAAATATGTTTCTTTGCAGAAATAAACGGGCAGACAGACGGACGGACAGACAGACAGATGAACAGACAGACATACAGACAGACAGACGAACATGGCGAAAATCTAAGGGTTCCTAATTTACTACAGAACCGTAAAAAGTGTTTACAGCCAGAATAATTGAAAAGGCAACAATTTTAAATAATATCCGGTCGAAATATGTTTCTTTGCAGAAATAAACGGGCAGACAGACGGACGGACAGACAGACAGACAGACCGACAGACAAACAGACAGTCAACGGATAGACAGATGAACAGACAGACAGACAGACATACAGACAGACAGACGGACATGGCGAAAATGTAAGGGTTCCTAATTTACTACAGAACCGTAAAAAGTACTTACAGCCAGAATAATTGAAAAGGCAACAATTTTAAGTAATATCCGGTTGAAATATGTTTCTTTGCAGAAATAAACGGTTTAACAGACGGACGGACAGACATACAGACCGACAGACAAACAGACATACAAACACACAGACAGACAGACAGACAGATAGACAAACAGACGGATGGACAGATGAACAGACAGACAGACAGATAGACAGACACACAGACAGATAGACAGAAAGATCGACGGATGAACAGACAAACAGACAGACAGACGGAAAGATCGACAGATGAACAGACAGACAGACGGACAGACCGTCAGACAGACAGGCAGACAGACGGGCGGAAAGATCGACAGATGAACAGACAGACAGACGGACAGACCGTCAGACAGACAGACAGACAAACAGACAGACAGAGGGATGAACAGATGAACAGACAGACATACATACAGACAGACAGACATTTCAAGTAATATCCGGTCGAAATATGTTTCTTTGCAGAAATAAACGAGCAGACAGACGGACGCACAGACAGACAGACCGACAGACAAACAGACAGACAACGGATGGACAGAACGGAAAGATCGACAGATGAACAGACAGACAGACATACAGACAGACAGACGGACATGGCGAAAATGTAAGGGTACCTAATTTACTACAGAACCCTAAAAATATCTTACAGCCAGAATAATTGAAAAGGCAACCATTTCAAGTAATAACCGGTCGATATATGTTTCTTTGCGGAAACAAGCGGACGGACAGACGGACGTACAGATAGTCAGTCCGTTCAGATAGACAGACACACAGACAGAGAGACAAACAGACAGACAGAAAGATCGGCAGATGAACAGACAGACAGACGGACAGACCGCCAGACAGACAGACTTACAAACAGACAGACAGACAGACATACAGACAGACAGAGGGATGGATGCAAAATGCAAGGGTTCCTAATTTACTACAGAATCCTAAAAAGTACTTACACCCAGAATAATTGAGAAAGCAATAATTTGGAGGAAACAAACGGACGGACAGACAGACATACAGACAGACAGACAAACAGACTGACAGACAGACAAACATACAGACAGACATATAGACAGACAGGTGGATGCACATGGCGAATCTGTGACGGTTTCTAATTTACTACAGAACCCTAAGAAATAAACCCAGAATAATTGTAAAAGCAATAATTTCGAATACTATCTGGTCGAAACACGTTTCTTTGCGGAAACAAACGACCGTATAGACGGACGGACAAACAATCAGACAGACAGAGAAGAAACTGGCCAAGTGCGAGTCGGACTCGCGCGCGAAGGGTTCCGTACCATTATCAATTTATTATTAAAAATATACAATTAAATCAACCTACCTCAAAAACTAAAAGAGATAATTAAATCAAACCAAAAATCGTTGATAAGGTTTATTAATGTGCATAACATATATTTTTTTTAGAATTTTATATCGCGTAGTTTAAAAAATAGAGGGGGGGACACATTTTTCAGACTTTGAGAGCTGATATCTCGAAAACGATTTGATTAAATTTAAATAAGATTTATAAACCTTCATATCATTTTCAAAGACCTTTCTATTAATACCCCACACGCTTATATACAACTAAAAAAAAATTCTATCCCTCAGTTACATGTATGGAGGGCCCCCACCCCAATGGTTTTTTTACAATTTAGTATCATAATCCTGTAGCGGTTCATACAACACATATCCTTACCAAATTTCGTTACTGTAGCATTTATAGTTTCCGAGTAAATCAGCTGTGACAGACGGACAGACGGACAGACGTACATGACGAATCTATAAGGGTTCCGTTTTTGCCATTTTGGCTATTTTGGCTATGAGTTGTAGATATTTGCCACTAATTCCTACCAATATTTGCCGTGTCGTGACGGCAGTAAGAATATATTTTGTCACCACCCCAACTCCTCCTGTGGGTGTCGTAAGAGTTGACTAAGGGATTGAAGTGTCACTGACTATTATTTGATAAAAGATTGATGATGGGCAGCAGAGTCATCATAGTGGACATACTACTGCGATCGCCAATCCGCTTGCCCAGCGTGGCGATTATGGGTATTTACCTCCTAATGCGCCTATACGCATAGTAAATAGGAGAGGCCTACGTCCAGCAGTGGACTATCATAGGCTGATGATGATGATGATTTGCGTCTCAAAACTTGCGGCAATAACTTGCAAGTGTAAACTCAGCTTTGTGTCTTTTCAAAAGGGCTTATTTCTACTCTGGCAATAAGGATTATTTTTTCTATATTTCCATAAGAGAAATTATCTCTATTGACAAAGTGGAAATAAGCCCTTTTGAGAAGACATTCCACAGTTACGATAATTATAATGAATTCATAACAAAACAACATACGTAATTGTGGGACAAAGTCATTTTGCGTCCGGCGGAATGTAGCCAGCAACGCCATATTGCTAGTTGTGCTAAGCTCACCTGACGCCAATAGAACGCGACTCTAAGCATCGGGGTTCCATTAAGGGAAATAATAGGAACTGCAACTGTCTTCTTGAGCAATTCACGTATCGTACCTATCACTATGTTGACTATTCAAGACGAGTGGTATGCACCCATAACTGCGTAGGTATTAGGAGTATGAATGCAATAAGTGCAGGTTATAGTAAGTATATATATTTATTTACCAAGGAGCCGAGCCGATATTACAAGACAGGTGCCGGTAGTAGACCAACATCGGGCGTCTTACTCCTCCGTCTTACCTCCTTCTCATTAAACTCTAAAATTAACATAGAAAGAAATATCTACTAATTAGAAAGTTCACAAACTTACCATTATAAACATGTTAGATCATTGGTCTTCAGCTTAACTTAATACTCAAAACTTAATTTTAATGATAAAATTCAATGAACATTATGTCGGAAAAAACATTGACAGCCCAGTCAACAACACGTTGTCAGGTAACCAATTTCCAGGCAAGTTCCCGTCGACGGCGCTAGGAGGCGCCAGAATTGCTAGCACATATTGCATCCTTTCACTTAATTCAATTTAAACCTTTTTCATCATGCGGCCAATACCACACGTCAAACCTAAATGGCTAGTCAAATGAAATAAAAATACGAACTATATTCGCGTGGAAAAGAGAGAGCGAGTGGCGGCATGTTTACGTCATCGCGAACAGTTTAATAATGGTTCACGGAACTTTATTTTTCGTTCATCTCTAGTAACGGTAACCAGAAAAGTTTTGTTCTTTCATATAAATCATATAATGTTCTTGTCAAAACCGTTATGTCAAAGAACGGAATTTTTCCGTTCATCTTGAATATTGTGAACCAGAAATATTGTGTTCATCTACAAAACCTTTATCGTAGTTAACCGTTACTAATACGAACGGAATTAATAACGGTTAAAGAACAATATCAAATGGTTAATCGAGAACGGTTCCGATCCCTGCTAAGAATAGTAGTGGGTTTTGATGTAATTCCGTGCATTAAGTAGATGAATAGATGCCTACAGTGTGTAACAAAGATAAAGGTGACCGTTTAAATGGCATATTCGGTGTCATACATGGAGACCAACTACTGGCCATCCACATACTGTAATTTACCTATGTTTACAAATAAACACTTTGATTGATTGATAGGCACAATTCTGTTCTATTTTAAAATTACATAAATTCGATTAAATAGCAGGAGCAGGTACATTCAGGTAAGATTTTTTTGGGCTTCTAGAGGATATGCTCTTACACGAATTCGTTATGAACTTTTCTGGATTCGGCTTAGTTTAAGAGAATAATGACATGTTTTTCAAAAAACTATTTTCATCATAAGTTACTGATAAATGCCTGCACGATTAAAATTCTTACACTAATAGTTTTAATCTTGACATACTCACTGACGAAAGTTAGAGAAAATGACAAAAAAGTATCAGAAAAATGTTCAACTAAAAAAAATTTTAAAATCATTGCAAATAATTCTTTCCCTACAATTTATTACTAGTCGTGTATAAAACATTTCAAAAAATCACAAAAAAGAATTTAAAAAAAAATTCCGCAAATGACATAATTATGTCTCATAATATTTTTTACTTCTTGTGCCATCAAAAATGCATTGGTAGAGTCTGTCGGTATACTCATTCCCACCCTGTATATCGACCTGTCATTCACGTATCTGGGAAATGTAAACAATACTAAGAAGGGCAGCAAACCGGTAGCTATTTTAGTATGTTTCACGGCACGATTGGCGATGATGTCGCTCAGCTGGGCGCCACCCGTGCGTGAGAATGGGCGGAGCGGCTTCCTTATATAGATTGGTTGCTGTTTCCCATATTCCTAATCAAGGATTCCATTTTTACTCTATAAATGTTTTGAATACTTAAGTAAATATTTCTTATTAAAATCTAAGCAGTATATTCTATGAAAAATTCGATATGTTTGAAGACTTTTTCGCGTAGATTAGGAAACTAATAGTTTACTGGTCGTCACGTATTTTTAGTGCCCGATTACCGAGGTTGTACTGTATAAGATTATTTATGTATTTACTTCAAAACTGTTGTATGGTAATAATAAAGCTTGTTAAAACCTGTATCCGGATTACTGGATGTATACATCCAGTAATCCGGCACTAAAAAAATACGGTGTACCGAAGTGCCCGATTACCGAGGTTGTACTGTATAAGATTATTTATGTATTTACTTCTAAACTGTTGTATGGTAATAATAAACCTCGTTAAAACCTGTAAATTGCACATGCACACTGTAATTCCATACAATTACATTACCCAACATTAAGATTGAACACGCCAAATTGTGCCAAACAAATGTGCCAAACGTTAATGCATTATAATTTTATGTATTAAGATGATGTAAATTTTCCAAATAACCGGTTCCAAGGTCACTGCCAGCCGTTATGACACAACGCTACATTTAGTCTGGGAAAATTAATTAAGTATTACGAGAATGAGATAAGCTTGCTTCCACAATAGTACATTACAATACAAGTGCGAAAAATATAAAGTTCGAAACGAGCGAAGATAAAATAAAACACGACCGAACGGAGTGTTTTAAATCGACACGAGTTACGAATTCCCTTTTCGTTTTTTCAGTAAAATTGGTCCTCCGAAGTTTCGCACTGGTGCGTACAAGCACCACCTGTACTGAAAATTATGTATTAGCGTAGCAGCGTGACAGCCTCTGTAGCTCGCTCAGTAGTGAAACTGGAGCTTGAAGCCAATTGATTTCGATTTCGATTTCTCATTCGATTCGTTAGACGTC
>JALPQI010000963.1:0-33400 GCA_025490895.1 Thaumatotibia leucotreta | reverse complement strand
TCACCTTCGTAGCACTGGCAATTACTTCTTTGCCACAGTAAATTATGCACTTTTGCTTCTTAAAATGCACTTCCAGTCCTTTATCTACCATCTTGCCAACGGAAATAAGATTGGTTGACAATCCGGGCACGTATATAACGTCACTCAATTTCGTAGTTTCATTGTGCCCTTTTAACAACAATTCCACCGTTCCATATCCTTCACTATGCAACTTTTCCTTATTAGCAACGGTAACTGAACGCGGCGAGTCTTCAACATAATCTTTAATTAGTGTTTTGGAATTTGTCATATGTGACGTTGACCCACTGTCAATGTAAAAAGAGTTTGACTTTATGTCAACAGCCAAAGCGGTTATTAAAGATCCATTCCACGCTTTATCAGTCTTCTCACTCTTATTAGCTTTATTCGGACAGTTCTTTGCATAATGATTCGGTTTCTTGCATATGAAACATTTAACTTTTGTAGAATGTTTATTGACACTTTTCGAACTTGTACCCCGGTTCGTAAACATAGAACTTTCTTCAGATTTATCGTCCCTTCGTAAATTTTCTTGAAGTAATTTACTTTTTACTGTTTCACTAGACAATTTAATGTTTGAGTTTTCCAACGCCATTATAAGTGGATCATAGTCTGGTGGTAGCCCACTCAACATAATAACTGACAGGAAATCATCATCTAATGGAGTATTTATGTCTCGTAGTTGTTGATCTACATCGGTGATCTTCAAGAGATACGCCTCCATATCTTTAAATTGCTCTAGTTTTAATCCAAATAACGTACGTAGCAGTCCTAGCCTTCTGCATAAGCCTTTATCTTCATAGGCCTTTTTGAGGTTGTTCCAAGCTTCGTAACCAGTCTTTGCGTTACGTACATGCGAAAAAGATGATGGGAGCACCATTAGGCATATTTTTGCAAGCGTTTTCTGTTGTTTACGATTGTCACTGACCTTGGGAACGCCGGTTGACGATTCCTCTATGCAATCCCATAAATCTTCGTGTATCAAGTACATACGCATCAAAAACTTCCAGTTTCCGTAGTGTGATATTCCACCGAGCTTTTGAAAATTGACCGCGATCCCGGAACTAGTCGCTGAAGACTTCGCTGCCGGCAATTCATCATCCGACATTTCGAATAAATTTTACACTTTTGCCGAAAAATTTTTACGTACTTATTATTTTCGTAATCTGGGCCCATAACCTGATAGGTTTTATGTGGAAACTAGCTGGATTAACTACAGTAATAATTAGTAAAATACCATATTTGTCTTAGACAATCAAAGGACACATGTATTCATTTGTTCAAGTAAATAGACAAAAATAGAAAAGCATAGACAATATAAACATACGCAGAATAAGAGAATGGCCAGTAAGTGGCGCTCAGGTTATAGGATGAAACTCCTTTAAAATGTGATTCTTTGCCAGCTGATCCTGTTATGGAGTTGCCTGAAGTACCCGAAGTACCTCATGTGCTTGAAGTGCCAGAAGTACCTGATGTATTTGATATACCTGATGCACTCGGAGTACCTGATGTACTCGAAGTACCTGAAGAACATGAAGTACCTGATGTACCTGAAGTACCTGATGTACCTAAAGTACCTGATGTAACCAAAATACCAGAAGTACATAATGTTTCCGAAGTACTTGAAATATCCGAAAATGAGCTGAGCACATCTGGTATCAGTTATCAAGATGACCCAAATGATGTTACATGGGATCCTAATATGACTACGGATCGAGGTTCTAGTGAATATGACTCCGCTAATAGTGTTATTGCTATGACAGCTGCAAGTCAAGGTGCTGAACCAAAGACTATTCGTGAAGCGCTGTCAGGACCAGAAAAAGAATACTGGTGGGAAGCTATAGTAGATGAGTACAAGTCATTTGAAAAGAACAAAGCCTGGACATTGACATCATTACCTGCTGGAAAGAAAGCTGTAAAATGTAAGTGGATTTTCAAGAAGAATCTTGGATTAGAAGGTCAGTTACTTCGTTATAAAGCTAGACTCGTAGCTAAGGGTTTTACCCAGGAATATGGCATAGACTACAATGAGACCTATTCGCCTGTGGTAAGATACTCGACAATACGGACTTTACTTGCTCTGGCAGTCAACTTAGACATGAATGTTGACCACATGGATGTTAAGACAGCGTTTCTCAATGGTGACTTAAAGGAGACTGTCTATATGGAACAGCCAGATGGGTATAAAGTAAAAGGTAAAGAAAACTACGTGTTTAGACTTAACAAAGCAGTCTATGGACTGAAACAGGCATCGAAGGCCTGGTATGACAAAATTGATAATGCCCTGAAGGTTCTCAAGTTCAGAAAATCACTCAGCGAACCCTGTGTTTACATTAAATCGGATTCTACTGGTAATCTCATTATACTAGCATTATATGTGGATGACATTTTGATTTTTAGCAAAGATACAGAGGAAAAGAGAAAGCTGAAGACAGAATTGATGAGAATATTTGAGATGAAGGACCTTGGTCGTGCTACGCATATATTGGGCATGAGATTGACTCAAGATAAAAACAAAATTACTCTTGATCAGAAAAATTATATACAAAAGGTATTGGAACAATTCAATATGACAGACTGCAAGCCTGTGAGTACACCTTTGGAGACTGGTTTGAAATTTGAAAAAGGAAAACACTGTGATCCAGAGTCCAAGTACAGAAGTATGATTGGATGTATCATGTATTTAGCGGTGTGCACAAGACCCGACATTGCACATGCAGCAAGCCTATTGAGCCAGTTCAACAACTGTTATTCTGAGATGCATTGGAAAGCAGCGAAGCGTGTTCTTCGATATTTGAAAGGAACTATAGACTATTCCTTACAATATGAGAAATCAACCTTATCTGTTACAGGATATGTAGATGCAGATTGGGCGTCTAATCCGCTGGACCGACGCTCGTATACAGGTTACGTGTTCAAGATAAGCAATTCGGCTGTGTCATGGGAGAGTCGTAAGCAAAGAACCATAGCTTTATCTTCGACAGAATCGGAGTACATGGGACTATGCGAGGGAGCTAAAGAAGCTGCATTCATCAGGACTTTCTTACATGAATGCCTAGGTAAATGCGGTAAGCATTTACCTAGGCATTCATGTAAGAAAGTCCTATTACTTTGTATAACGATAGTCAGTCAGCGCAAAAGATTTGCAATAGTCAAATCAATCATAGCAGAAGCAAACATATAGACATTCGACATCATTATGTGCGGCAAGTTGTGAGTGATAAAATTATTAACTTAGAATACTTGTCTACGGATCAAATGCCTGCGGATGTTTTAACTAAGCCTTTGTGTAAAGATAAACATTTAAATTGTGTTTCTAATCTTGGTTTAAAAACTGTTTAGTTCAAGGGCAGGTGTTGGAACATAAACTAAACAGGTTTTAATAATATAACCTGAGCGCCACTTACTGGCCATTCTCTTATTCTGCGTATGTTTATATTGTCTATGCTTTTCTATTTTTGTCTATTTACTTGAACAAATGAATACATGTGTCCTTTGATTGTCTAAGACAAATATGGTATTTTACTAATTATTACTGTAGTTAATCCAGCTAGTTTCCACATAAAACCTATCAGTTTCTAGATCTTTATTAGGCCATTTACGTGTCAAAAAATTTAGCATCTCGCTAGAATGTGTTTTTTCCAATAATGACAGCGCATATCTATAATTATTAATAGTTCCATATTTGAATCAAATATTTGGATGGAGTTGTATGGATTCTGAAACCAATAACTTTTCAAAGAATGGAAGCCAGGGTTGTGTTGGCCAATGCATTTTTAAAATGAAGTCTGTTAATTAAAGCGAATGAAGGAAATGCATAAAAAGTTTTAAGTTTCTGCTGGAAAAGCGTTACTTTATTATTATATTTTTATTGTAAAAGCGTATTTGAGGCAATATTGTTTTTAATCGGCTTGCAAATAAATCTACTTCCGGTTCAACAAGTATTTGTTTTATTTGTTTATAGGCATAATTTCCTAACTCCCATCCAGTCGCTAAATTATCTACGAGATAATTGATCAGCGTGTATATTTTTCTTAGTGTTTATGTATGAAGCAAAAAACATAATTTCACAATTGTATATATTGCGGGCAAAAACATTTTTAAGCCAAAAACGCTACTTTTAATTTCAAATTATTAATGTGACATCTTAGTTCCGTATCTTTCCAATAACAGTGTGCTTCTTTACCAACGTTGAAAGCTCCCCAGCCAGTAGTCGAAGCATTTGAAAATAATTATTATTGCTTGAATCTGATTTTAACCTGAAGGGATTAAATTTTAGTTATGTCCACCACATTTGCAGAGGTACGATGACTAATTAATTTTGCGATATTCCGTAATTTATACTTTATTAACTTCTGACGACGGGACGGTAGTCTTAATTGCATATAATATGTTTCGAATTGAATATTGTAATGGTATCTGGCGTGTATTTAATTCGACTCGACTTTATTTCTTAAGGGAATGAAATAGTTGTGAAAATAATTGCTTAGTTATAAATAAGGTCTGAGGTAAGTAGGGGTATTGATTGATAAGTCACATGGCGATTTATAAAATTGAAATATATTATCGCAAATTAGTAAGGAAAGGTGTGTTCCTATTCGATCTATTAAGTTTTAAATACATAACAAAATCTTTAACCTTATTGTCAATACTAGACTATTACGAAAATTAACAATTACTTTCATACCAAATAAAACTACTTCTTTAAATTTACACAAAACAAAAGTACCTAAACACCTTCCTTTTCTGGGAACATAATTCAAAATATTTTGCTAAAACCAGGGAAACCCAGAAAAACCCGGCAAAAGCAAGTATTATTTATGCTAAGTAAATAATAATAATTATTACATTACACCGTAACATTAATTACAAATACAACCTCTTGAATGAAAATTCCAAGACAATAATGTATAATGTAACACTCAGAAAATTCAATTATATTTAAGGAGTCCATACACACAGAAATAAGTTTGTTATATATTAAATTGACATCAACATTAAGTGTCCACAATATGTTAGCCTGTTCTCAGAAATATCAGTAAATAGGGATTCGAACCCCCTGTTTGTAAAACAATCCAATATAAGGTTCTTTGGCTAATATCAATTGAACGAGGATCGAACTCGTTTAAATATTATCATGATTAAGATCAGTCATAATCTGATAATTACAATGTTAAATTATACACAGTGGTTATAGAACAACACATAAATGGATCAATAAGACATTACTGATCTACACTGTGACGTACAATCTTCGATCATGACTTAAAAGTACAACAATGTCATAATCACTTACTCAAGTCTTAGGTATTTAAATATCGGGAATCGAACCCAACACAATATTATAATTCTATACACAAATATCACACAAGGACAATCAAAACAATCATAAAAGGTATGTCGTGTGTACTCAGTTATTTTCATAAAAGTGGTCAATATTAATGTAACCAATTATTTACAAAGTACGTTATAGTACCTATATTATTTGAACCAATTTAATTAATGAAATATGATCTACATTATATTATTTAGAATGCACACGACACAATTGGTAATAAAACACTTAGCTGTGAATACTGGATCGGCAACCACTGATTCTAATGTACGATTTAGATAATTAATCTAATAATATTCCAAAAAATATCGAAACTGTTACAGAACTGCGCGACCCGCATTCTTCCCGGCTGCAATCGAAGTGTCCTCCATCCTCTACACATTTCCCTAAGGAAACCCTACACAACATTATCTTATCGCTACTTATATCTATTTCCGACCTTATAAACATTAACATAAGGATTTGACTTTCGGAAACTGCGCAAACGCATCGTAGATCTCTTGGTTGCAAAAATGGCGGGGCGGCAAGCATCACGTAGATAGGTATCAGGGTGTTGATTTAGCCTCTCTGTCACACCTCTGGCAGCATGTGGCACTTTCCTTGTCTGACGCTAGGTTGTTGTTATTGTGCCTCGTTGTCAAGCGTCTCAGACTAGTGTAATCGTTCCCACATGTTTGAAGATCTTGGGACGACGCTGTGGAATTCAAAAGCGCAAAAGTTTATTCCGTCTAAAAAAATAGACAGGGTCTTAATGGGTTTGTTCCTTAGAAATGCGCATTGTCTTTCATAAGATAAAGAAATGCAATGTTATTATATTACGTTATTTTTTTGAAAGTGTGTCCATCATTTGGTGCGTTCCATTGTCATAAATAAGAAGACATATCTCTAGAAATAATAATTAACCTATGTAATTAACCTATGGGATATGTTGCAATATAAATAACAAGATATAAATAACTCTTTGCATCCAAGGTATTCATAAACTAGTTTTAGAATCCTTGTAAATATGTACGGTGATCATGATTAAACCATCGCTAAACAATTAAATTCATATAAAATATCCAACATAAATTGGAGATAATATTTTCCGTGTGGTTCGTAAATGGGTATTAAATAATACGCATCTTATAAGTCTATTGGAGACACATGTAACAATTATTTTTTATTAATTTTGAAGCTGTGTGGTAATCTTCCATTTGAAAATGTGGTGGTTTTTACAAATGTATTCATACATTTTAAATTTAATATATCAATATTATTAACAGTAAGGGTACAATGTCACGTCATCTGTTAGCATATTTTAGTAAGTATTAAATACGTGTAACAGAAGATCCAGCAAGGAATTTGTTGGTGTGATGGCGTTGATTTAACACTTTGAGCGCGGGGAACTCTCGAGGGGAGTTCTCTGTGGGAGGTCAATTTTTGCTAAAAAGCGGAAAAAATCACGGGATCGGCTATGAGCGTAGCGCGTAGCACTCGTCCGCAATGAAATTGTTAACAGTTTATTAATAGACATTTTGTAATCAAGTTTTTCTTGTTCATATTTAGATTATTAGGTAGAAATAGGAGGTGATAATGATAAAATAGATATCTCTTGACCCTCCATGATAAAATAACGGGATCACTAGTTGACCAGGACCCTGATTTCTGACCAGGAGCGAGAGGAGTGCAGCAGACGTCCAGTGTATTGTACCTCGTGTGTTATTGTTTCTGCTCGTATATACGAGGCGTGCGCACGCGCTCGCGGCCCCTGCGGTAGCAGGCGCTGTAGCTGGCGGCGGGCGACGGCGCCGGCGCGGGCAGCGCTGCGGCACGATGGCGCCCTGCATCCGGCGAGGGATATGTCGTGTTCCGATGCAGAGTGTTGTAGTTTACAAGACCTCTCTGACGGCGGTGTCTATTCTTCATGATGAAATTTTCTTTATTAAATAAATTATACAGTTAATGTGTATCTTTCTTTTAAATGTATTAACGGTCTACGCTTTAGCTTTAGAACAAAAATTTGTCTCGCTCTGCATTATTTACAGTAACTTATCCTTTAAATTTGCATTTATTGCAGAAATGCCAAATTCCTTCTCGTTTTTGTCTGTGTAAAATGAGAATCGCATAGAACACGACATGCGTCGCTTATAGGTTTTAGAAGGGGTATGACTAGAAGGTGGCAATTGGCCATATATGACCTTCAGCTAGTTTGTCCAGTCAATTGACGATTTCCTCGTCCAATTTTATTTCCTCGAGCGAGAACGGTGTGCATTCAGTGGGTACATTCTGGTGCCGATGACCGGTTGACGTGCCAGGTTGAGAAGATGTCGTGCGTACAGAATCGGGGCTGGGCTGTGCTGATGGTGCTCGTGTGATGATCCCAAAATTGGAGATACAGGCGTACATAGCTAAATTGTTAGCTAGTTTGGCGTAACAGTACCTTTGTATGGTTACCCTTTAAACGTGACAGTAACAGCCCCATTTGGCACTACGCATACGATTAAGTTTTCCTTTTGTTTCTATTTTTAGCATCAAATAGACATTTTTCATTTCATTTCATCAGCGTTGTAGAAACTGGACCTTGCTGAAATTCAGCGGTAGCTACATATTCGGACAGTATCTGCCCGATTTGGCAGTAACGCATCAGTGTTGCAGAAACTCTGCGTTGCCGAAACTGGGCCTTGCGTTGTAGAAAACTGCGTTGTAGAAATTCAGCGTCAGCTATTGTTAGCTAGATTGGTGTAACAGTACCTTTGTATGGTTACTGGTTTAGTCTTAAAACATGAGTAGCATGACAGTATCTGCTCGGTTTGGCAGTAACGTATCAGCGTTGCAGAAAACTCTGCGTTGCAGAAACTCGGCCTTGCGTTGTAGAAATTCAGCATCAGCTATTGTTAGCTAGCTTGGCGTCGACGTTGTTAGAAACTCGACGTTGAAGAAAACTCGGTGGCGTTGCATATATTCGGCGTTAGCTATTGTTAGCTAGCTTGGCGTAACAGTACCTTTGGGCTACTTGTTACCCTTTATGCATGACAGTATCTGCCCTGTTAGCAGTAACGTATCAGCGTTGTAAATATTCTGCGTTGCAGAAACTCGGCGTTGCAGAAACTCGACGTTGAAGAAAACTCGACGTTGAAGAAAACTCGGCGTTGAAGAAAACTCGGCGTTGCATATATTCGGCGTTAGCTATTGTTAGCTAGCTTGGCGTAACAGTACCTTTGGGCTACTTGTTACCCTTTAAGCATGACAGTATCTGCCCTGTTAGCAGTAACGTATCAGCGTTGTAAATATTCTGCGTTGCAGAAAACTCGACGTTGAAGACTTTAAGCATGACAGTATCTGCCCTGTTAGCAGTAACGTATCAGCATTGTAAATATTCTGCGTTGTAGAAAACTCGACGTTGAAGACTTTAAGCATGACAGTATCTGCCCTGTTAGCAGTAACGTATCAGCATTGTAAATATTCTGCGTTGCAGAAAACTCGACGTTGGAGACTTTAAGCATGACAGTATCTGCCCTGTTAGCAGTAACGTATCAGCATTGTAAATATTCTGCGTTGCAGAAAACTCGACGTTGAAGACTTTAAGCATGACAGTATCTGCCCTGTTAGCAGTAACGTATCAGCATTGTAAATATTCTGCGTTGCAGAAAACTCGACGTTGGAGACTTTAAGCATGACAGTATCTGCCCTGTTAGCAGTAACGTATCAGCGTTGCAGAAACTCTGCGTTGTAAAAACTCGGCGTTGAAGATAACTCGGCGTTGAAGATAACTCGGCGTTGAAGAAAATTCGGCGTGTTGCTTGACGTGCGAAGGCTTGAGCACGGAAACGTTGAATGATTCGAACGAGGCAGTCAGTGAGCCGACTATGGAACCCCGATAGAGGGGGTGAAAGATAGTGGGAAGGTTTTTAGTGTTGCTAACATAAAAAAAAAAAAAAACCTTTAAACACCGTGCAAGGCTGATGCGTGGGGCGCTACTACAATATGTAAACCTTAAATCGCAAAGAATGAAGTTGTGAAATATAATACTTGATTTGCGAGTTTAGGGTAAAATTATGTACGATTTGACCGTACTAAGTAGCAAGTTTTAGAGCAAAAAGTGTAATTTAGCGATTCTAAAATTGTTCACTAAATTAGAAACCTAAGAATAAAATAGTGTTCCTCCTAATAACCTCCATCTAAAGTTCACATATGAAGGATATCAAGCTACCAAGTATGAGGTCGTGATACATCTTACAATAGAGGCCCAAACAGTAACTCGATACCAGTGTTTGCCTCAGATAGAGTAGGGCAAATATTATTATTGCGTACGATGCTCAGACTGAGGTAATTGATGATGAATTTACTTTGTTCAATATTCTTATTCTTTCTAGCTTTTTGCCGGCTTTCGCCACGCCTCCAGGTGCCTAGATCCGCTGGGGAATCCAATCCTTAAAATTTGCGAAATTCGTAAGGAACTGGGTGCTTAGAAAAGTTGCCAATCGCTAATTGCTAATTTTGCTTTCATAATTAGGATTTTTACGTTATTTTCAAAGCTAAAAAGGTGTTTTATTTAATGTAATAGCAGTAAACAAAACTATACATCTTGTAACTATGCCACGGAACGTCTTAGACAGACTCGTCGGCGAGAAACTAGAACCCGTAATACCGCAAATGCAATTTACAATTCATTGGAAGAAAAGGAATGTTCCTTGACTAAGTAAGCAGTTTACATTAATGAAAAGCGCAGTGGATTATTATTCTGCACTTTTGCTTGGTAACTTTGTTATGTTTCTGAGTTATTCATAAAAAAATATCCTTACCAAAGCTTTCTACACTCAAGAAAAAATTTTATTTGGGTCATACACAAACTACAAATCCGTTAATTTCGGAGATTTTTCTCCGACACTTTAATGAATACCCTATATAATATTATATGCCTTTGCTGAAGTGACAGACACAAACCCCGAAATTTACGAACTTCGGTATTCGCGGTAGTAGGCTTGGTTACAAGCAGATTTAAAAAAAACTTACAGGACAGGCTGAAAGCATTTATTACCAATAAATTGTATTGGAGACGCGAGTGGAACCTTCACTGCAGAAGAACGTGTTACGTAAAATGTTTCCAGGTTTAGAATTTTTGTGATTACACCTGTCAAGTTTATACTTTGGCGGTTACAGCAATTCCGCTATTTGCCACCGATGTGCACTTTTCTCGCATTATTTTTATAATTATGTGTATGTCATTTCCATGCTCTCTGTAAGATTTCTGAGGGAACCAAGTTCAGCATATGCTAGACTGACGTGCAACGCCGGTTTTCAGTTTGGCCATCGAACATCGTAATATACGATAAGCGATAATTCACGTGACCATAACAATGGATGGAAATGGTCACGTGACTTTTCGAATATGTAATTCTCATACACTTGCTACTTATCGCTTATCGTATAGGATTTCAGAATGGCGTTTTGGCTAGGCCTGCATTCAAGCAACCTAAAAGTACATATAAGACTAGAATCCCAACAGCTCGACGGATTCGATCGGCTTTTCACAGCTGAACAGCTCAACCCAGATACCAACTGGACTGAGCTACAACTATTTCTAAACTTTTGTATTATCTAACGAGATTTGTACTGCAAATGTTTTATACTTGAGAGTAAATCAACAAGTGTACCGATTACCAATTTATCAGTACCCATTTATTGATTTTAAACTTTTGTGAGACATATATATTACAAAATCTATGAATAAGTATGATTAAACGGTTAAGCTCATGTGTCTCGTCACTACGCGTTCTCCAAAAGATGTCGCGCGTAGTGACTAAGTATGTACATACCTACTCGTACGCGTGAGTTTAACCGTTTTAATTAAACGGTTATATTTTATTTATAAGTACCGATTTTTAATTTGAATGCTAGTGATAGTTTTTTTTTATTGTATTTAGAACACAGACAGTCATACACGTAGCATGGATTTTAGTACAATGTAATGTACAGTAACTTAGGTAAAAACAGACCTAGAGGTTCATTAAGTTACATCGTTACAAGTGTTAGTAAACTTACTAAGTGCTTGTTTAGAATATAATTATATATATTTATATAACTGTATGTTTTAATGGTAGAATAATAATATATGCTTAAATAAGGTTTTCATACTAGTCAATGAATTTTGGAATGGATCTATGAAGATGGTTATTATAATAGCTTGGAACTCGCCAGAAAAAGGAATGCCGGGCATATTTTTTGCTAGAAAAACTGATGTGAAATAGAGATCTAGGACGTAAGGGCTTATGTGGACAATTGAAAGAAATTAAATATAATAGATTAGGGTAATATGGCTCCTTTAAGAATTTTAAACAAAAACATGACATCTAAGTATTATCCATTTACCATCAGATAAAATATCGGTCCAATGCAAATCAGAATCTGCCACTAAAAGGTCTTTAACATTTATTCTGTAAGTCCATCATTAATAGTACTTTTTGCATCTAGGTAAGTTCGTTATTAGGTATTACTAACGAGAGTCTTTTATAAATTTAAAGACTCGAGTATAATCCGCTTACCGACCGTGATGTATCAAATGTTTTTCATTATTCTTTTGCAAGTGTAGAATAAGATTTTAGACAAAATTAAATTAAATAACTTAGGTACTAAAATTTCCCTAAGGGGTATACCCTAGGGAATTTAACTTCTAGCAATAGTCCGCAAGTGTCTATTTCCGTATCTTTGTTTTCGTTGTTAAAACGTAAAAAATGGTTCAAGAACAAGAGTGTGTTGTATGGGAGAGTAAAATTTTTCTGTTTGTTACCACAGACCTACTTACCTTTTTTTCTGTTAGGTATAGCCGCAACATGTATAATACATACATGTTGCACCTATACATCATCGGAGAAATTTTACCTGTCCAGTTATCACTTATGAGATGACACACAGGATGAACAGTGAGCTCCTAGTGAGTGAGTAATAAGGTCCAATTTTTACCCTTTGGATACGAAAAATTTAAGGATCTCTCATATTCATATTTATTTATTCATAAAATTAAAATTTTTACCAGTCAAAAATAATAAAATAAAATTAGGATGTCAATTCATTCATTTACAGTTTACATTAAAATAATCAATTCAACATATTAGGATTCATATTATTTAAAAATTAAAGAAAATATACATTAGGTATATTAAATTATATTTATCATATTCATGCATGACATAAAATGTTTAATCATGCATTATCATGTAAATATAACTATATAGTAGGCATAAAAATAATTAATAACGCACAGTACTTGCATCACCTTGCACAGTCACGGTACTTTATACAGTGGTGAACATCTGCTAATAAGAAATATCTTACTAGTTAGGTGTTATCATTTTGACATGATTCTCGGATAGCCTAATGTTGATTGATTGAGTGTACAGTCAAAGAAGAGGTCACCTTAATGGTATTTATCGATAGCAATGTACCTAAATGGAATTCGGCACAGGTAAGAGGTACCTACATACTCGTACATTACCAAACAGCCATCAGCTTCAATTTATAAAATCGCGATTCCGAGACGATATCGCTTCGCATCAAAGATACGGCAACGGAATGGATGTCGACTACAATAGCGGCACAAATCGACTCTTTCGATAGAAGTTCGATCTTTTTAACTACGCGGAACCTAGGCAAATGGAATTTTCTACGGTAACTAAGAAAATACAGTTATTTTAAAACTTTTAATATAATCACTTCGTTGTAGATTCGTCATGTCCGCCTGTCTGTCATAGCTAGGGCATTGACTAGGGTTTGAAGTAATGAAATCCCGAGATTACATACATTTGAATCCCGGGATCGCATGCGCTAGTAACCATAACCTAGTTACTAGAAAATTATTAGTACTACAGTAATGGAATTTGATGAGGATATAATATATGTGTTGTATGAACCGCTACAAAATTATGACACTAAATAGTACCAAAAAAACCTTCGAGGGTTTATAATGATAATTTAATTTTCAATGTACATAAGCGCCTAGCGTATAAATGGAAAGCTCTTTTAAAATTATGCCCCCAGCCCTATCTATATTTTTTAAACAATGGCGTATGCATATCGATTAACTCTTTCAACCATTTTTGATAAATGTATCTTAATGTGTTTTAACTGTAATTTTTTATTTGCTGCTTTCGTAGTCCTAATTGTTCGTAGGTATACTCCATTTCAAATACCATGGCCCGATGCCGCTGCAAAGTTTTATGTGGCATCGGGCCATGGTATATGAAATGGAGCGAGACTAGTTTTGTACAATCAGTTTAGTTCGAACGGGACCGCCCTGAATGAAGGCGCAGTGAAACAGGAGAAAATGGGACCTAAAAATAATATTTTTATCTCTCCTTTCTGCACCAGTTTTTCGTAATACATAGATACATACCTACATGTATTTAGAATAAAAATCTAAATTTTAAGTCCCATTTTCTCCTGTTTCACTGCGCCCTCATTCAGGTCGGTCCCGTTCGAACTAAACTGATTGTACGAAACTAGTCTCGCTTGTACCCCTACACAGCTCTGCTTAATGAACCGTTGGCTACGGAAATACATTTAGCGAGCTTTGACATTTTTTCCTTGCCTCGATTTGGGGCTGGAAAACCTAGTTTGCTTGCTTCATGTAATAATTGGGTTTGTTTTTAATTCGCTAGTCGGTTTTAGGCGAAAACGTGATAAATTGATTTAAGCTTTCACGATTATCACTGATATTTTAACAACATCGCGTAAATTTACATTGAAACACTTTGATTTGTTTAAGGACTGATTTTTCCGTCTCCAATTAAGGCACCGCAAGCTACGAAGGTATGAACTATCGGCAATAAACACGAACAAAAGGTACGCACTTCCGTGTAAATAAAAGAGACACGGCGATACTCGCTCACCTATCACCGACCAGCTTGTTGTTGTTGTTGTTATATTCAGGCCGTTTTTCCACAACTCGACATCAAAAGTGCCTATTTGAATGTGGGATTCTAGAATACTTGAAAATAAAATTATTTCGAACATAATCGGCCCAGCCTTTTTTTAAACAACTGCACTGAGCATGCCACGACATACACTAGGCCGATATTTTTACACCGGAGTGCGTATCTTTTGTTCGTGTTTATAGTCGATAGTTCATAGCTTCGTAGCTCGCGGTGAGACCAGTACCTAACAGCGTCTGTGAGATAAATGTTAGCTCTCTCCTTTTTGACAGATAAGATAAGGACAGTGATAATTTTAACTAATGATTACTTTTATCTAGTGATTGAAAAAATCAGACTAATGCCCGCCTTCGACTGCGAGCGGAACGGACTCATTAATGGCTCCGTTTAACTCATACCGCTGGTGTGACTTACAGCCGTCAACTGCATAAGTGCATACTAGCACTTGGCCAGCGAAGAACGTGAAACGGAGCCATTAATGAGTCCGTTTCGCTCGCAGTGGAAGGCGGGCATAAAGATTTATGAATGTTACAAATAAGTGTATAACCTTCGGTTAATAATATTTTCCCTTACCATTGCCCTTTGTTTTTATTCATAATGACGTAATTAGACCTCAGGGACCTTTACTTAAATACCCACATTATAAAATAAAGGATCCTGCAGAGATTTATGTACATTTGTAACGTTCCGTTGCTCTGTACAATACTAGTACAGTCAGCTGTAATAATCATTTCAACATTCCATAAAATTCGTACTTTTACAAGTCTTGACGTCTTTTCTGACCAGGATGCTTAGCCAAGTTGCCAATCGCTAACGCCTAGTAGCGTATCGTAGTTTTCCCTCTCTGTTACTTTTTCATATTAGTGCGGCAAAGCCAGTTAGCTGCCTTTCGTTTACGATTGACGATTAAGCGTTAGCGATTGGCTACTTGGCTAAGCACCCCGGAGGCCTAGCCAAGTTGCCGTTCTGCAATTGTATACGATAAGCGATAATTAGGTAATAAATGTATGAGAATGACAGATTCAAAAGAAAAGGCACGTGATCATATCCATACATTATTATGGTCACATGACTTATATGACATACATTTTAGGGTGGGTCACTGATGTATGAAGAAAAAAAAGTATTTGTTTTATACTGGGCACAGTTGTAAGTAGTTCCGTAATTAGATCGATAAAGAGTGTACAAAATGATTTGGCGATCATTAAGTTTCTGCCTCCGGATTTATTTGAAAGATTTCATAGAAACTTCAGTACCTTCATTTTGTACTGACCACAGTTTGATATGTCTATATTTTTACTTTTTTTTTGCAACATGAGCTTTGTTTGAGTATTGTGTTAACCTGGAAAAGGCTACTCTAAAGTTTCGGAGCCAAAAAAGACGAAATAAAACGTCGAAAATGAAAACTTTTTTTGAAGTACCATACATTTTAGGAAAATTTCTACTCAGATCCAGGCAGCAAAACTTAAATTAAAAATATAATAAAAATAAGAGTGATCATCAAATATCAAATGGCACCGTTTTGTATGGCCCTCAATGGCCCTCAAGAAAATCGTTTTTTTTTTTTAATTACCCACCCTAATACATTTATTATTTATCGTTTATCGTATACGAATGCAGAAAGGCAAGATGGCTATTGTTCTTTCACGGGGTTCTATGATTTATTTGCTACTGTCAAGCCATAAAAAAAAATTTCAATATCGTTTCCTTTCTAGTAAAATTATTTTCTTATTTCGGTAGGTATCTATTCTCGGCAGTATCGTTATAGGCCTAATAATAATATCGTTAACAACGCTTCAGTAATTGGGCTCAAAACATGCCTTTTAAACGTTTTGTTTTAGGTCCCTATAATTAAAGCCATCTTTTGTATTCAAGATCCATTCAAAGACCGGAATACAAGCTTCTCATCCGGGACAACTTCCGTTTCCGAGATTTAGAAGAAATTTCATTTTTAGAAGCATTTACCCTATAAATTGGGGCTGCGGCCCTACCGCGAAAAACGAAATTCGTATATTTCGAGGATTTGTCTCTCTCACTCTAATGACAACTTCGTTTGAGTGACAGAGAAAAATTTACGAATTTCGATTTTCGCGGTAGTAGGCCTGGATCGACCTAAAATGGGATTGGCCGATTATGACTTTGACTTTGTAACTTCCTAAGTTCTTCCGACGTTCAAATTGCTATCGCAAAATGGCCATCAAGTGTCATTTTAATAATGACTTGACATCAAAGACGTAATCTATATCAAAGACAACAAAGAAGAACAAACCTGTAATCGAAATGAACCCCCTTACTAAGTATTATTGTTTGTTCCTTTTGGTTTTTTCGATATTTTGATAAGACCAAAAGGGACAAACAATACTTATCGGCTTGCTAAGTTACGAGACGTTTATGAATAAGGGAGGTAAGTCTATTTTCAAAGATTGGAGTTATTCTTTAGCCATGCTACGAATAAAAAAAGAGTCATTAGAAAATAAAATTAATTTTGTCTTTTACATTCAGATTCAGAGAAATTCTTTCAGATTCAGAGAATGTACTCGTCAATTTAAATTTTATAAGCAATCTAATTATGCCAAAACCGTTGTATATACGTGCCTTTTAAGGTAGGTATAATTTATGCCCTGTTTAGGGGGAATACGCAATGAAACGGACGCGTTATGAAACGGACACTATCGATATCTTAAAAAAATCTGAACGAACATTTCAGGGTTCTTTGATTGTTGTCAACACTGATGACCATAGATGAACCCACAATAATGGCAGATCCCGTGAGACATTACTTACTTCACTATTTCGCACGTAGTTGAAGCGCATGAATTTTGTAAAAAATTGCGTATTTTTGCAAACTAATTTAAAATTGGGCAACATCTTAAATTACAATTTTAATGTCTGTACTTGTTGAGGCATATTCTCAAGGAGATACGGAACGGTGAGTCATGATCTTATCAATACATTATTATTTAAAATTTGGTTAAAATATTTTTAGGTTCGATTCGCAATGAAACGGCCAGGGACCGTCGCATTGAAACGGACGTTGAAAGAAGTTGAATTATTTTATGTTGTTTTTTTTGTAAGTAGTTGTTAGTTCTATGATCTCAGTTTGAGTTCTACCAAAGTGTTTGACTTATTAAAATAAGAATTATTGTTAAAAAAAACTAATTACTATAATGGTTGAAAAATTAAACCAAGACTAAAAAATTGAATATTTTATGTTGATTTTTTTGTAATTGGTAATTCTGTGATCGTAGTTTGGGATCTACTAAGCAATGGCCTTATTATTATAAGTATTATTGTGCCTTATGTGTCTCAAAGTCAAGTATTGGTATAAGTCCTAGTCCGTTTCAAGACACCCACTGTCCGATTCAGTGCTACAGGTGTTATGAAACGGACACAAGTGAGATTAAAGAAATTTAAATATTTCATAAAAAGTATGGCTTTTTATTTAATATGGTGTAATAATAATTATACTACAGTATATCCGAAATCCTTAATGATAGTTAACGAGTTCCTAAGTATTTAACTACAGTATGTATCTTACTTCAAAGTTAAATGTCCGTTTCATGGCGTATCTCCCCTACTCAATTGAGAAATACAATATTATTTATAACACTTTTTTATAAGTTCTCATGGAAACATTCTCAATGAGAACTTACTCCTAATTTCTCATGAAAATTCTCGGAAATTTCCGAGTATATTCCCGCAATTTTAAGAATATTTCTGCAACTTGTACATTGCTATCCGGGGCTCAGCCTTAAATGTCTAAGCTCACTTAAATCTTAAATAGTGGGCAACAACCAGCGACTCGCCTTTTTTTGCCACTGAGACACTTCTAAACATTACCGTCTTTCTTCGTAATTCTTTTAAAACACTCAATTGTCATTTCCCTCGTGCGGAAGCTAAGGCCAATTTATTTTTATCGCCCAAAAAGTTGTTTCAGCCACGCAATTACAATAAAGGCTGCAAGAAGTCGTTAAGTACCAAATTGAAACTGTTATCTGATAACGTCTGTTTCAACTAAGGATGGCACAACCACCATTTTATGACATGTCTTAGGTATAAATCGACTTTTCAAACAGCGTGATCTTAAGAAATGTATAATAGAATGCTAACTAATTCATAACAGTTGCTACGTATGATTAGTTATTACCTTTTATGAAAAGAAATAGGTACTTATAATACAAACATAATGTTTAAGATGTTCTTTATTTTCTCTTTCTTATATCTTATTAATATTATTAAACAAACATCAGCACTTAACAAGAAAATAATACATAGTACATTACTGCAGACGCCGGGAAAGATAGGCTTACCGGCTTCCGGCTACGCCTGTAAGCCTATTTCACAGCGAGGCATGTATAGTGCTTTTCTCAAACATATGCAATGAAATAAAAAATACGACAATCAAAAAAACAGAATTTAGCTGTTTAGCCTGTTCATGAAAACCGACGCCATGTTTTAAAAAATATTACTTACCGGCCTAGGCCGTTAAATTCGTATGAAAATCCTTTACTATTATCTCGAGGTCATCCCTGCCTCGTAATATTTTAAAGCCTATTATTATAACGAACATAATGACAACATTTCATTGCATGTTTGAGAAAAGTACCTAATTTATAAAAGGTCTATTCAAAAGGTCTCTGTTCATGTGATGAATTGATGATATTTATATGAGATGAGATATATAGATGTTTAATAATGAACAGTCTTATTGAATATAGTCGTTGCTACTATGCTGATTTATAACTTCGTATGACCAAGCAACTACACACAAAAGGGTATTAATTAAATTCATTAAAATCCATCACATACTTAGCGGTTTTTGTAGGCGCAACGACGATATACATACTTAAGTATGTCTTTACATACTACCTTATAATTTAATATTATACATCTATTATATATAATATATACATTGTATATTATAGTAGTATGTCTTCCAGTCACCTAACCGTCTTCTAATTTATATTACAAATTAGCGTTGCTTGTAGCCTATTCTCATGCTTGTTTTTGATCAAATTAGACAACAACGTGATACCCCACGTAGCGTGCGACAAGATTTCATATCTATATCTATAGCACATACAATGTATGTACCTATATGAGTACGTTGTCCTATTCCAACAATGTTAATAGGATTTGCTGAAACGTACATGGTTAAATAAGACAATGTTGCATACGAATACAATTTCTGACGACCAAATATGTTTTTATTTACTTTTTATTGTACTTCAAATAAAATTCATTTTCTAGAAATTTTAAGTTGATAACTCTTTGAAATTATATACTCTCGTCATCATACTTATATTTAGTTATTTTGTCTAATTTGATGAGCTGAATTGAATGATGCAACACATATCAAAAGAAAACTCTTATTTTGACTTTATTCACTGGAGGCACTGATACTTACAAAAGTATCACAACGAAAAAACAAACACAAATCATTGATCGAATTGATCAAACGTAACGATATCAGTAAATAACGCTACAAATCAAAACCGGCTAAGGGCGAGTCGGACTCGCGCGCGAAGGGTTCCGTACCAAATCAACCTCAAAAACTATAAAAGATAATTAAATCAAACCAAAAATCGTTGATAGAGTTTCTTAATGTGCATAACATATATTTTTAATAGAATTTTATACTGCGTAGTTTAAAAAATAGAGGCGGGGGGGATAGTATATCTCGAAAACGATTCACTTAAATAAAAATAAAATGTACAAACCTTCATATCAAAAACCTTTCTAGTAATAGGTACCCCACACGCTTACGTAAAAAAAATCTATCCTTCGGTTACATGAATGGAGGGCCCCCACCCCAATGATTTTTTTGACATTATAGTATCACAATACTGTAGCGGTTCAAACAACACATATCCTTACTAAATTTTATTACTGTAGCATTTATAGTTTCCGAGTAAATCGGCTGTGACAGACGGACAGACGGACATGACGAATCTATGAGGGTTCCGTTTTGCCATTTTGGCTACGGAAGCCTAAAAATGACGCTATCGCAATAATATAGGGACAAACATTTTTTTAAGCTACTGGAAAAGCAAATTACCTAGCTTTTTAATCACACAAAACATTAGATTTTAAAAATTGGCAATTAACACTTTCATTGCGGACGAGTGGTACGCGCTACGCTCAAGCTTAAAGCTTGTGTTCACGTACATTTTAGTTAAAATTACTGATATTTATTAGCATTAACGTAATTATATATCTGCGAGCGTGTTTCACGATATGTGTCAAAGACGTCAAAAAGCTTATTTATGCTATGGAAAATCGGCCATTTTTGTTTACATTTTTATTGTTTTCTACTGATGAACGGTATACCTAGTATACCTACAACAAGTGGCTTATGATGGTCCCGGTTTATCTATTTATTGTGCAACTCGTCACTTTCGCACATTCATACTTGTTAGAACGTGACGGCAACAACGACAAACGATTAAATACGTTACCATCATAAGCTAACAGGCTAGCCTGCCACGATTCTGACATAAATCTTCCACTTAATTTGCTCTCATAATATTTCATGCATGATCGACGGATTTCATACTCCAGCTGACCTTTTTCTAGAATGACCTTTATCTGATAGGATGATTGAAGACTCTTTTACGATATATTTTCATTTAGCAACTGAATTTTATACATTGTAGGCAGTAGCGTAAACGAGGCCAAACATTCGACTTTTACTACTCCAGTCACTGAGTTACATAGAGAATTGGAGCAATTTCGCATATTATAGTTACTTAAAATTGTTACCAGTCAACCTGTAATTTTAGTGTACCTACAATATATGATTATAAGCCTTAATATTGCTGTGTTAAGTAGATAGATATTATTTGCATGTACCTAACGAAACTCCGATACAATTTTGTAATTGGTTCCCCGCGTAAGCGGGTTGGCAATGGCAGTAGTCTGTCTACTCCACTGATAATGATGCTGCAACCTTCAGTAAATAATGGTCGTGACACTTCAAATCCCTTAATCGACTCTTACGACACCCACGGGAAGAATTAGGGCGGTGACAAATGTATTCTTACTGCCACCAAACTGTCACTAATTTGTTCCGTCAACCGTGAATCTAACTAAAACACTAACTAGTTCAAATCATCCATATTCCATCCACCTAACAGACGTACAGAGAGAAATGAATTCAATCTCATTAAAAGTCAACTCCCCTCGCAGTCCTAACTTATAATTATTAGTCCCACATTTACTTTCTTAGAGAAACTTACACGTAGGGTTACCAACAATTTTTTTGCGATTTATAGTATTTTCCAAAATAATCCTCGTTAAATTATAGTACACTGTCAAAAAATATAGTACGTAGTAGGTAAGTTCTTATTGGGTCGGCAACGCGCATGTGACACCCCTGGGGTTGCAAGCGCCCATAGGCTACGGTGACTGCTTTCCATCAGGCGAGCCGTATGCTTGTTTGCCACCGACGTGGTATAAAAAAAAATAAAAAAAACCTACTTTTTACAAGTCTATTTTGGGTCCAAATATAATCAAATTACCTGTATTATGTACTTACTAGCATTTTGCGAACACTACGAAATTAGAATATAGGAAATATTTCTTTTAACGCAAAAAGTTTTGAGCTTTTGTATTTTGTAAAGACTCAAAATATAGTATTTTTATGTACATATAGTACATAAAAATACTACTGTTTTCTCATCAACAGATCACAGAGTTTTGAATAGTACACAGAGTTGTAATATAGTACAATACAATATAATGGGCGGGTGGATCACAATTTTAACGGACTGGTGTCCATTTCAAGGAAAAAGAAGTGTCGGACGTCCCCAGCTCGATGGGCTGACGATACTACGGCGCTGATCAAGAAATTAAAAAAAAATTGTCTTTTTCATACGTTGTGACCGATCGATAAATACGCGTAAAAATAAAGTACAGTGTAAAAAATATAGTACTTTTTACAAGTCTACTTTGGGTCAAAATATGATCAATTATCAATGCCTAAGGGGCCCCGCTTGGAGCCTGATTTTGATAGGTAGGTAGTTTTATTTGTAATTTTTATTTTTAAGGTTATTGTTGTAGTTCGTATTTAAATTTATTTATTTTTAAGGTTTAATCTACCTAATATTTATATGTGCTAGCATTTTGTGAACCCTATGATATTTGATTATAGGTTTTTTTTAGTGCAAAACTTTTGAACTTTTGCATTTGGTAAAGACCCCCAAAATATAGTATTTTTTATGTACTCAATTTTTATACGTGGTTCGTCGTCTTTTTCATACGTTATGACCGATCGATACGTTTTTTTTTTGATTGGCGCCATCGTAGAAGTTGTTCAGTACAGCTTACTTAATCACCCCGTTCAAGGTTTTCAGTGGGTGCTGTAAAACCCTGTATAATATAGTATGGTTGGCAACCCTACTTACACGTTCCATACAGCTGGCATCGGCGTTATGAAGTTTGCCTTCACATCCGCTTACTTCAAGTTTTAAGACAAATATCTAACTCCAACAAGTTTCAGATGATACAGTCCCCATCATATATATCTAAACAGCCACGGCGCTCAAAAATATCTCAACATGCACTCTAACACCATGGTAATAGAGTTCTGTTCAAATATTTGTGACCAGCTTGGCCGTTCCGATGTTTCTGATAGCGAAAGAACGTGTAGGCACGTTAGAAAATATACTTGCATATTTCTTCGTAGAACCCATAATTTTAATTCGAATTTCAAGAAAACATTCATCGTTTTTTTGATTTGAGCATGGACGTAAGAAGTATACGGATACCGAAGAGGTAAGACATAAATATGTCTATCGGTCATTCTCAAATGTCTAATTCTAGATCTAGGTAATGTAATTAGGTACCATAGCCGATTTTTTTCCAATCGAATATCAGTTCCAAAATTCATATTAATATGTTACTTTTTCCAGTGTCAAACAAGGAACTCGGTAATTTTTTTAGGTTTTTGAGAATGATCGATTTGCCGTTTTCCTCATATTGACGCAATATGTATGTAATGCGGTTTCTCAAAAGCTTGTAACTTGTAAAACAAGTGGAAGTCTCTTTTTAACACCATTAATCTGGTAATTTCCGCTTGTCTGGTAATCTTACGATGTCGGGCCTATTTCTCAAGAACCTTAATATCAGCTATACCCATAAGCCATCTAGGAAGCTTCTGATTGTACCGCGTCTAATCGTTTGTCACCGTTGCTGTCACGTTCTAACTAGTATGCAAGTGCGGCAGTGACGGGCACAAATGGATAAAACGGGACCATCATAAGATACTGGTTAGAGTTGCTGTGGATGAATGCAGGTAGCATCCACCGGCCAAAGTGGAAGTCTATTGAGGAGGCCTGTGTCCAGCAGTAGACGTCCTATGGCTGAAATGATGATGAACCTAAGACAAAGTACTAAAGGGTAGTTCTATGCGATTATTCAGTCGCAACAATAAAGTCATTACCATTCCCAAATTATTGACGAACTGCATATAAATAGTGGAGTCATTTTCGATTATCTTGTAGCAGACGCATGTTTGTCTGCTATTCTGGCATACCTAATAGTCTCGTTTGCTTTTATAAAACGGTAAATAAAGTGGTGATGGTAATGAACAAAAAAAACGCGTAACAAAATCGCATAGAAACACCGTAAACCGAGCTAATTTTGTTGCTGACTGTATAGGTACACCAAACAGAAGCAAGACCTAAAAGCCTAACGCATCGTAAAATCGCAGTAACAATGTTGTTTACGGCACCCACTGTTGAACACTATACAGGAGATTAAAACTTCCTTGAGGTAAAACGCTCATTTTCAGGTTAAGTGCCGAAATTCCGTTTTATGTTGAAATAAATTGCTACACATCCCAGGGTGGGGTCTAGTGATGGGCTTGCCGGGAATATTACGGGTTTTTGGGAAAGGTGACGGTAAGGATAAATTTGCTGGCGGTTGAAATTCCTCATAATTACTTTATTTTTTTTAATTATCTGTCACAACTGGTGAAAAAAACAACTAACTTTTGAATTGATAATAAAATACCATATTATAAAATACCCTGGAATCCTTTTGGTCATTGAATGTTGGACTCGATACCTACTGATGCGATGGGATAATTATATCGACCTATGATATACCCACGCCTTAATTGCCGTATTAATAATTATGCTACAACATTTTACCTTTACTCTTACTTAGGTAGTCAAGTGCAAAATATATATACAATTTTAGACCTTATGCTTCAGACATACAGTAAAAAAGTGTATCCATATTTTTACCCTTGACTGTACATATTTACACCATTTTACGTGTAATATAATTCGTTGCAACATTAACTGACTACCTAAATTTTGCAACGTATATCGAATTGTTTGGTAATTAAATTTGGTTTGGTAGTAACAACAAGCAATATTAACATACCTATTGCTTGTTGGATTAACATCCCGGAACATCCCGGGATTTAGAAAACGAACAGTCCATCACTAGTAGGGCTGGTTCTCATGTCATATATGTATATTATAATACTAGTAGGTTTGTACGTGGAATGAGACCCAGTTTCTAGAGGGTCTGCAATATTTACAAGATCGTGTACGGGGTCAAACCTCTGGTTAATTACCTGTCTATCCTAAAGGCTAAATACTATTATTATAGTACTATACTCGTTTAATCATACACGTCTCCTAACCTAGCTGATACTTAAGTATATTTGGACGTAGTTCTGCAAACAGGAACCAATCCACACGAATTTGTCATTTTGGGTAGTTCTATACGATTATTCCGTCGCACAAATCAAGTCATTACCATTCCCAAATTATTGACGAACTGCGTATAAATAGTGTAGTCATTTTCGGTTATCTTGTAGCCCACGCATGTTTGTCTGCTATTCTGGCATAATAGTTTCGTTTTCTTTTATAAAACTGTAAAAAAAAGTAGTGATGGTAATGCACAATAAAAACGCGTAAAAAATCGCATGGAAACACCTTTTTAAAGATTGATTTCTCTCTTGATTGACAAATTCGTGTGGATTGGTTCCTGTTTGCAGAACTACGTCCATTTTGTCTATTTCCATCTTTTCAATGTTTCTATCGGCAATGGACAAAATATACTTGACTATCAGCTGGCTAGGTTAGGAGATCTGTTGTAGCCGTACCATGAGTTGGACAGTAAAAGATACGTTAGGTTTTATTTGATACATAATCCATTCTATCCCGCTCGCACATATTGGAGCGAGCACGGTGGCCTGCTATACGTATCAAGAAAACCTAACGTTACCGATACTTGCCAGACTGATGTACCTGTATTATTTTTTAAGTTAGTAAGAAAGAAAAGAAATTTATTCACTAAAGCACACATACGCAGGACTCAACAATGAGAAAACTACAATGCACAAATTGTAGTGACCGATAATACTAGAAATGTGCAATTTGTTACAGGTATATACAGGGTGGTCCAAACCTTGACGTCAAAAATTTTTTTTTAGATTCCTCACGTCATGAGCTATCAGAATGTACCCCATATATGTCAGCCGATTTTTTGTAGTTTTCGAGTTATGAATTTTTGAAAATTTTTTTTTGAGTAATTCTGGAATGAAGAAATTTATTAATAAAAAAAAATTATTGGGTTTTTTAACTAGTTTCTTTTTGTAAAAGTATTACTACAAATAAAGCATTTACTGACAAAAAAATTTGCGTCCTCGCTTTGATACAAGTAGGATAAAAAAATACCAAATTTAAAATTTTACGCTAAGAATGCATCAAAATAGCATTAATGTACGTAAATAAAAAACAAAACATATCCCTAGGAATTTTCGTATTCTAAAGACCGCCCTAGACCTTGAGCCTTCGTAAAAGCAAAAAAAAAGAGATACTTAATGATGAGGATTTTTCGGAGTAGTCGGTCAAATAAATGTAAAAAAGCTTAAAATTTTAAAGTAGTAAAAAAATACTTGAATAACTACACAAATTGAGTTTTCGTGGTATTTTCTGTCTTTGTTTATTGATAAGAACTATAAAACAGATGAAATTTTACTTTATTTTTAAATTAAAAATTTAGAAGTTTTTTTTAAAGTTTATTTTACCGACTACTCCGAAAAATCCTCATCATTAAGTATCACTTTTTTTTTGCTTTTACGAAGGTTTAAGGTCTAGGGCAGTCTTTAGATTAATAAAAATCCTTGGGATATGTTTAATTTTTTTTATTTACGTACATTAATGCTATTTTGATGCGTTTTTAACGTAAAATTTTGAATTTGGTATTTTTTATCCTACTTGTATGAAAGTGAGGTCGGTAATTTTTTTGTCAGTAAATGCTTTATTTGTAGTAATACTTTTACAAAAAGAATATATTAAAAAAAAAGCAATAGTTTTTTTTATCAATAAATTTCTTCAATCTAGAATTTCTCAAAAAATTTTTTTTTCAAAAATTCATAACTCGAAAACTACAAAAAATCGGCTAACATACATGGGGTATATTCTGATAGCCCATGACGTAGGGAACCTAAAAAAAATTTTTTGACGTCAAGGTTTGGACCATCCTGTATATTAATCAATTAATCATACCAACAAAGTGGCACAATAAAAACTAGAACATTTGAATAGTGGGATTATAGAGTAGGTACTTCAAAATAAAACTATTTTGAACATAATCGGCCCAGCCGTTTTTGAATAACTACGGACCCTACACTGAGCATGTTTCGACATGCTCTTGGCTGGTTTATTTTGTTTTGTACTGACGTACCGTACAGACTGCTAGTGAATCTTTTAATCGTGTAGGGTTACTATGGCACTACCGTGTTTAATCGTTTGTCGTTAATGGCGTCAGGTTTTAACAAGTAGGTATGTAAGTGCGAAAGTGACAAGTAGCACGATACACGGTAAACGCGTGACCATGGTAAGCCACATGGTTAAAGAGATTAATTACGAAGTGATATATTAAAATAGGCTTATTCCGTTTCTACTTATATGAAACATTTGCTCACATTTCATATTAAAGTTGTTTATAAGCAACGTTGAAATGAAGCATGTTTCCCGATATTCTCAAACTCGATCGCGCCATGTTGACGAGCTGCGCACGTTGATTCCAAGTTTGTTTGCAAATACACATTTATAAGGAGCTTTATTTAAGCAATCTCGTTAGTATTTAATACTTGTGTTGTTATCAAAGCAGCTTAAATGTTCACAAAATAATCGAACATAAATCCATGTGGTTAAATATTATCATTGTACTTAAATGTTGGTATTTTGTAGTGTGTATGTATTAGTTAGCATTCTAAATTACAAATGCTGACCTGAAGGGTCCACGGAAAGAATATGTCCAGTCCTTGCGAAAATCAGGGCAAATTTGCACCCTGTTCCGTTAAAAGGAAGGTTGTTTTTCTTTCTGAAATTTAAAATGACTAGATATGTTTTTCCGTGGACCCTTCAGGTACAATAATCACCAAATTATTATTATTTTCGAAACCAACTTCAATCGATTTCTCTAAGATCCCATCATCACACTCAGGCTTGGTGCCAACGGGACCATGTCGGTTGGCTTTGAATCTGGATAAAAAATAATTATCGAAATCGGTTGGCGTGATTTTCAGTTATTCATCCATTTGTCGTGCACTTGCTTAAGTGCAAATAAAAATTGGACCAACCAGTAAGCATCTGCTTTCAATAAAAACATAACCCTTAAAATTGGGTCACCTAGTAAGAAGTTCTCAGGAAACAAACATAAAAATCTCGTCCAATTTTTTGAAGTTGGTTGAAAATTAAACGATAACCCGTATAATGCAAGACTGAGTATGGTCTCATTTCTAATACGATCTCGCAAAGAGCCTCCCAATTCTCTCCATTGCCCTCCCAACATTGGGCGTCTTTGAACCTTCATATAAGGCCCATTGTAAGCGACCACGTTTCAGTAGGTACCTACCGTATATCATCACTGGCAACAGTGGCAACACATACTGATTCAAGACTTTCGTCTTCAAACACTGCGGAATATTGAACAGAACATATGAATTTGACATGTGTTACGTCTTATCCATGTTCATCCTAAGACCAACTCGCTCGGAGGCTCTACTGAGGTCAGCGAACATTGTACTCAAATCTTCCAAGGTTGCCAAGACTACTATATCGTCAGCGGATCGAAGGTGAGTGAGGTACTCGCCGTTAATGTTGATACTCGTACCCAGCCTTCTCCAGTCCAGAATCATACATCTTCCAGTGCAGCTTAGAGGAAACAGAAAGTAAACCGCTTCGGGGAAATGACACATCCTTGCCTGATTCGCCGCTGCAGCAGAGTAGTCTTAGAGCTCTGGTCTTGGACTAACATAGTGCCGCTCTCGTATAACCTGAAGAAGCGACTGGATGTGGTCTACGGTACTAAAGCCACGTCCGTAGGTAAACCAAAAAAAATCTACTTAAAGACACAGATCAATACAGGGTGTTACCGTGGTCGTCATCCCAACTGTGAAATACGTGTTAAGATGGTCTTTCTATAAGTACCTAATTTTAATTAGGCATTTGATTTTCTCCACAAAATCTTCATCTCAATTATGTATCAAACTAAAGGATAAGACAGCCAAGTGTCATCTTAATTCGCACCTCACCAATCTACAACCTCATCTTATCTCTCCACTCCGTGCCGAATCTCGAATATCCCAATAACCTCCAAATTATCCCTCAAGTGCACAGTCGCTCTCAGAAATATCCGAACGGCCAGGGTCGTCACAAATATCTGAGCACGCCTCTATTGCCATGGCGTTAGAGTGCAAGTTCAGATATTTAGAGCGCCGTGTCCGCTCAGATATATCTGATTGCTACTGTACTGAACGACCGAACAAGATCGCCTGAGCAGCTTCGTGCCAATATGTTTAATGATCCGGGAGAAATACGCGAGTTTACAACTTTTGTTTTGGAAGTTTCGAATTTCGGATTCGGAGCAAATAAATCATAAGAGGTATTGAGATAATATTGAGGAAGTTAACGCGTTTTAAGAATTCATGATTATTACAAATTTTAACGTTGTTTTTCTTTTCAATTTCTAAAGGTGCATTTAGACCAAACGAGCATTCGCTCATGCTATCCTCCACTCTACGAAATCAACGAATTTCGACGAATCACGTTTTGTGTAACGAACGAATTTCGTAGAGTGGGGGATAGAATGAGCGAATGCTCTTTTGGTCTAAATGCGCCTTTATTTATGCAAGGTTCTTTGGAATATATTTTGTTTTGTGATTCAGGTAACGTTTCATTTTTAAATTGACCACTTAATACAATTTTTGTGAACATTTGAGAACTAAAACTTAAAAAAATTATCAAAATATTAGCACCAACCTACTATGCTTATTTTTTAAACCAATTACTGATACCGTATAGAAATAACTGTCCACAAAATTTGATTGGTTTGAATCTATAGGTACATAATAATTGTATTTTGTAATGTACTCTGTTTCTCAAACTTTATAGAGCTCTTTACTTTTTGATACTTTTCAGTTGATGTATAGTATAAATGTCAACTAACCCCCGTATTCAAAATTTATCAAAAATACGTGCACTAAATAATTTATGATTTGTCCAGTTAGGACTCGCACATTATCGTCAAAGTGACAAATAAGGATATACGATGCATTAGCTAATGTAGATTAGGTAAACGGTTATGAAAGTGTTTGAAAAATGACATTGCTTAGTATTTACTTTACAAACTAAAAGAAAAGAAATGCGTCACAAATAGGGGAGACCGGGGCAAGACGGGATAGTTAAGAAAAAAATCGACTGATTATGGAAATTATAATGTTTATTAAAAATCTCTTACCACAAATGCAACACTTATAGTTTTAACAAACATAATCGACGCTGGAAAGGAGAAATTGAATAAGCGACACAGTGCGTACTTTACAGGAGAGAAAAAAACCGCCGAGTTTTTCGAAAAAAAATCATTAAAATTAATTAGCAGTTAAAATCAAATAATTGAAGCATTATTTATGGACATAAATATGTTTTGTATGTGATGTTTTAATTATTTAACGTAGTCAAGTGTTATTTAAGGATTTACTGTCGCTTCAGCAAAATGGTCTGAAAAATGTATTCAGGTAAAATTATCTAACCTACACGTTGTATAAGAAATAAGGAAGGTAAAAAGGTCCACCCGAGACTTACATAACAAATTCATCACGTTAAAATTGTCTAACTGCCGAAGTGGCTTATTTTATTTTCGGGTAAAAATATATAAATTGATAAAATAGCATAAATATAACCATTAAAAAATATCCACATACTTAAAATGAGAAACTATTTGAGACTTCATAGTCAGTCATTTTAATTACATGAGTAACATTCCGTGACTACTACCTAAACGAATTTACTTTCACGTCAAAAAAGTAAAACACTGTTTTAGGCCGATCTTATACATCCGGAATCAGAATATGAATTAATACTCTTAGGCCGGCCTTATACGTCCGGAATCAGAGTATGAATTCATATTACTCTGATTTCGGATGTATAAGGCCGGCCTAAGAGTATTAATTCATATTCTGATTCCGGATGTATAAGATCGGCCTAAAACAGTGTTTTACTTTTTTGACGTGAAAGTAAATTCGTTTAGGTAGTAGTCACGGAATGTTACTCATGTAATTAAAATGACTGACTATGAAGTCTCAAATAGTTTCTCATTTTAAGTATGTGGATATTTTTTAATGGTTATATTTATGCTATTTTATCAATTTATATATTTTTACCCGAAAATAAAATAAGCCACTTCGGCAGTTAGACAATTTTAACGTGATGAATTTGTTATGTAAGTCTCGGGTGGACCTTTTTACCTTCCTTATTTCTTATACAACGTGTAGGTTAGATAATTTTACCTGAATACATTTTTCAGACCATTTTGCTGAAGCGACAGTAAATCCTTAAATAACACTTGACTACGTTAAATAATTAAAACATCACATACAAAACATATTTATGTCCATAAATAATGCTTCAATTATTTGATTTTAACTGCTAATTAATTTTAATGATTTTTTTTCGAAAAACTCGGCGGTTTTTTTTGCTCTCCTGTAAAGTACGCACTGTGTCGCTTATTCAATTTCTCCTTTCCAGCGTCGATTATGTTTGTTAAAACTATAAGTGTTGCATTTGTGGTAAGAGATTTTTAATAAACATTATAATTTCCATAATCAGTCGATTTTTTTTCTTAACTATCCCGTCTTGCCCCGGTCTCCCCTATTTGTGACGCATTTCTTTTCTTTTAGTTTGTAAAGTAAATACTAAGCAATGTCATTTTTCAAACACTTTCATAACCGTTTACCTAATCTACATTAGCTAATGCATCGTATATCCTTATTTGTCACTTTGACGATAATGTGTGAGTCCTAACTGGACAAATCATAAATTATTTAGTGCACGTATTTTTGATAAATTTTGAATACGGGGGTTAGTTGACATTTATACTATACATCAACTGAAAAGTATCAAAAAGTAAAGAGCTCTATAAAGTTTGAGAAACAGAGTACATTACAAAATACAATTATTATGTACCTATAGATTCAAACCAATCAAATTTTGTGGACAGTTATTTCTATACGGTATCACTAATTGGTTTAAAAAATAAGCATAGTAGGTTGGTGCTAATATTTTGATAATTTTTTTAAGTTTTAGTTCTCAAATGTTCACAAAAATTGTATTAAGTGGTCAATTTAAAAATGAAACGTTACCTGAATCACAAAACAAAATATATTCCAAAGAACCTTGCATAAATAAAGGCGCATTTAGACCAAAAGAGCATTCGCTCATTCTATCCCCCACTCTACGAAATTCGTTCGTTACACAAAACGTGATTCGTCGAAATTCGTTGATTTCGTAGAGTGGAGGATAGCATGAGCGAATGCTCGTTTGGTCTAAATGCACCTTTAGAAATTGAAAAGAAAAACAACGTTAAAATTTGTAATAATCATGAATTCTTAAAACGCGTTAACTTCCTCAATATTATCTCAATACCTCTTATGATTTATTTGCTCCGAATCCGAAATTCGAAACTTCCAAAACAAAAGTTGTAAACTCGCGTATTTCTCCCGGATCAATAAACATATTGGCACGAAGCTGCTCAGGCGATCTTGTTCGGTCGTTCAGTACAGTAGCAATCAGATATATCTGAGCGGACACGGCGCTCTAAATATCTGAACTTGCACTCTAACGCCATGGCAATAGAGGCGTGCTCAGATATTTGTGACGACCCTGGCCGTTCGGATATTTCTGAGAGCGACTGTGCACTTGAGGGATAATTTGGAGGTTATTGGGATATTCGAGATTCGGCACGGAGTGGAGAGATAAGATGAGGTTGTAGATTGGTGAGGTGCGAATTAAGATGACACTTGGCTGATAATGCTGTTATCCTTTAGTTTGATAGATAATTGAGATGAAGATTTTGTGGAGAAAATCAAATGCTTTAATTACTTTTATCTACACAAATATCGTTAAGTGTTCTAAAATGTCTACTACATACTTAAAGACACAGATCAATATTAGTAGTTTATGCAACTGTACGTAATGAGGGGCATTACGACTCGAGTGTGGGTTTATGAAACGAACCGAAGGTGAGTTTCATAATAGCATCACACGAGTGTTGTGATGCCTGATTACGATTGACCAGTGCCTTTAAGTATGTAGTAGATTTTTTTTTGGTATACCTACGGAAGTGGCTTTAGTACCGTAGACCACATCCAGTCGCTTCTTCAGGTTATACGAGCGGCACTATGTCAGTCCAAGACCAGAGCTCGAAGACTATTCTGCTGCAGCGGGGAGTCAGGCAATGATATGTCACCTCCCCGAAGCGGTTTACTTTCTGTTTCCCCTAAGCTGCACTGGAAGATGTCTTTAAGATTCTGGACTGGAGAAGGCTGGGTATCAGCATTAACGGCGAGTATCTCATTAACCTTCGATCCGCTGACGATATAGTAGTCATGGCAACCTTGGAAGATTTGAGTACGATGTTCGCTGACCTCAGTAAAGCCTCCGAGCGAGTTGAAATTAATGAATGAATGAAATCGTTTATTCACAATTTTATTCAAAAATATATAAATTGATAAAATAGCATAAATATAACCATTAAAAAATATCCACATACTTAAAATGAGAAACTATTTGAGACTTCATAGTCAGTCATTTTAATTACATGAGTAACATTC
>JALPQI010000962.1:0-21820 GCA_025490895.1 Thaumatotibia leucotreta | reverse complement strand
AAATTTAAAAAAATACTTCGTTCAGTTCTTGAAAGGTGTAATTTTCATTGAAGTGGAGTGTACATTGTTATACGTGTATAGGTCTTACGAGGCTATACAAAAATAATATATTTTTGACTCTTGAATTTAAACATTTTATAGTAATGACAATTTTTCTAATAGAAGTTCATATTTGAATACACTAACAAATAAGAGGAGTAATAGTAAGGATTATAAAACGATTCCAAGGTTTATTCAATATGTCTCTGGCCGGAGATATCCTCCAATATTTTTCTGACAAGTGAGTAAAGGTTTTAAATCTCCGTCATCTATCCATTAGTTATTACGTGTTTTGTCTCCTCCTCACAAGTACACTAATCAAAAGTGTCTGATAAGGATACAATTAAAAAAGATGTGCAATTTTAATGAAAATTGTAACATTGTAAACATCGTGGGTAAGCTTTCGTTATTGGTCAGATTTATATAAGCCAAACAAGTTTCAGTCATATTTTACAGATAAGTCGACCTTGAGAAGGACTCCGTAAAAATACAAAGACCCCCGTTAGACTTTAAAATTATCAAGGGATGCAAATAAATCCAAAAATGACCCAAAGGAGAAGGAGCCAGTAAAAATACAAAGACTCCTCTTAGACTTTGAAATTGCCAAGGGATGCAAATAAATACAAAAATGTAAATCGACATTCAAAGCTTCAGCAACAATTTAAAATTATCACACTGTCCCTCGCAATAAAACCCAAAAAGTTAAACAGAAACATTAATATTAACTTCAACTGTAGTTCTCATTTCACAGCTCGGCTTGGATCGTAAAAAATTTACTCTTCTGTAAACGTTTTTGACAGAGTTGATATCATCTTTATGAGCCGTTAAAAACTTCATTTCAGTGCGTTCATTCTTTGTTCGACTGTCCTTAAGAGACAAACGGAAGGGTGTTTTTTTTAACGTTGTCGCCTGTTTCCTCTTTTGTTTCCAACTCTAGATACATCGTTATTCGAAACAACATCAATGCACATTTTGCCAGAAAACCAAAATAAATATTGATTTGATATTGTTGTGATTTTACGTGGTACTTGAATCTTTTCAAACATTGTCCAAAACTACCAAGGAAATTATTGAGAGTGCAAAAGAGAAAGTAAAGATACTCGGTAGAAACCAGCAGTGTTATTCACTAAGGAAACCGCCTTGCTGTCAGCGCTGTGACAGTGCTGCGGCAGCGTCGAGCCTAAAAATGGTATTCACTAATGTACTTTAAACGACACTAGTGCTCGGCGACGAATGCGGCGTGAGCTGGAACTACATTGCGTCGAAAGTTTGACGTTTAATGTATGAACTTCGTATTCTCTAACGAAAAACAGCGACGAACTCGCCCACAACCTCGCTCACAGCCTCGATTCCTAATGTCAAATCAAACAGCTAGGATTTTAGACAAGGCTGTCTCGACATCGAGCTTTTTGACGAACGCAGCGTCGAATGTGTCAATAAGAGAATAGCATAGCAGTAGATAAGTGTCTTATTACGATTGGTTTTTGGTCCAAGTTCTTTTTTTGTTTTATAATATTTAGAATGTTTTCCTTCCCTTGCAAATATTTTTTCCTTTTCACACTAATTGTGATATAGCTGTCTACGCCAGCATTAGATTGAAGTTGGCTTTACATCCTCTTAAAGAAGTTTATTAAGCGTGAGTTAGTAATGTTGAAAGTACTAAAACCTGTGCAACCAGTGACCGACTGAGAGGAATAGCCGTAGGTACGTAATGAACTTATTTCTTTTAAAATGAGTACTGAAGGAAATTCTACTTTTGCTAAAGGAGAAAATTGCTAGATAAGTTGCTTTTATTGTACAATCAACTTTGAGATATAATAATTTATTATTCGTAAAGTAACTCTTCTATATAAAAAAATGAATACTAAGACAGGTAAACAGAAAGTATGTCAAGCTCAATAGTTAATAGGTTGCTCCACTTTTTTACAAATTTGTAGGATGTTCGAACAAGCAAAGGAGCTGTTTTCCCTCCCGACTACAATTTTCTGAAGGGCGCCCTTTTAATTTGTTAATTGATACGTAAACTATATTTTTGATTAATATTTTTTTTTTTAACCAAAATTGGTGGTAGCTACTGTCATACGAATTTCAAGAAAGGCAAAAGAAATTTATTAGTCGTTTTTTATTGCTCCGGTAGCGACCCCTTATTTTTGTTTATACTGATTGAAAAAAAAAACAA
The DNA here is from genome assembly GCA_025490895.1 of Thaumatotibia leucotreta. Taxonomy (NCBI): domain Eukaryota; kingdom Metazoa; phylum Arthropoda; class Insecta; order Lepidoptera; family Tortricidae; genus Thaumatotibia; species Thaumatotibia leucotreta. The sequence continues at coordinate 19,602 of JALPQI010000962.1, read as the reverse complement.
AAATGGTGGACCTATCAAATGAAAATGAGAGGATGCCCCATACAAAATTGTAATCGGGTGCGAAAAGAGCTCCTTTATTGGTTCGAAAATCCTACAAAATTGTAAAAATATGGACCACCTTTATATAATTATACAGACAATTTCAGTCAACGTAAGTTTACAGGATTAAGACCAGTTTGTCTTTAAAATATGAGTGATATTGTGAAAGCTTAATCAATTTAATTTCTGTCAACTCTTTCGCGATTGTGATTACTGCAAGTAAATGCCCTGTCTTCACCGGTATTACTAAGTTTTATTGTTCATATTTTCGGAAAATGAAAGCACGTGAGATATATTGATGTGTTTTGTTGCTCTTTAGCACCTACTAAGTTAGTCTTACTGTAAGCTTTAAGTTTATCGTTGATGACTAAAAACCAGCGGCCTCGCTGAGTCCTAATCCATTTTGCAGCACAAACATGTATTTTGTTATTACTGACTATATTTTCTGCTTTTTTTTACATATCTTCAATTTCCTTAGACTAACACGTACCTTGCACGGGTATACCGTCACGCCACCACGACAATGTGGCAGGGGGGTTGCTGGCAGCCGATTTGCAGGATAGTGTGGCTTCGATTCCCGGCTTCAGTTCGCTGGGCTCTGTAGTTACTTTCACGGTTTCTGGAGCAACTGTGAAAAAAGTAATATTAACAACGGAAAAAAGGTGTAAATACTCATATGAAAAACGTTTCAATTCGAGTTTGAGATTTGATGTAGATTGTGCCTTTGATGATGTTTTCAGTTGTTTCAAAACTATTAAAGAAATTGGTTAGATCAAACGCTTATTCTTATCCCTTTGGATGCCAACGACTGATATATTGGCATCACAGATTCAGCGCCAAAGGCCAATAATAAGTGTTGATACGCAGAGCAATATAGATCTTTGGCATTTGACTAAGCGTCGAAAAGGTTAAATGACGCAGTCAGATTCAAACTTTCGGAGACTAAATGTCGTAATGATTGTTATGTTATTTGTTACAACTATCAAAAAGCAACATTTTGTAATAAATTGGTATTCGTTTGTTGGTTCTGAGATTTAAATAAGAAACTGTATTTATTCGAAAGCATTGTAACTTGAATTTTGATTATTAAATTCTAATCTTTTACGTTACTTGGAACCCGTTTAATTAAAATAATTAGTATCAACAGTAAAACAAAAACTAAAACTAGAATTATCTCGTTAGGCAAGCTTAAAAGGCAAATAAAGATGTTGCTAGAACAATTGCTTTAACAAACAAATGATAATTGAGGTAAACTGTGAATGTTATTGGGTATAACAGTCATTCCTAATTATTGAGTTCATCATAACATTATTTTTTATTTTGTAATGCCCTATTTCAGTTTATGCGAGAATATAAGAGAAAGGTTGCTTATCGTTTGAGTTACAATTCGTTTATTTTTTTTTCCATTGATGTTTCTTCTATTTTGAAGTCTTTAAGTTTAGTATTTGGGGCTTGTTTACCATCCCCTAATAAAATAATATCTGTCAGTAAAGTTAATTGTTAGCGATCCATTGTTTTATACGTCTCGGAAAATTATAACGTTATCTGTCCGATATATTTATCTATGGATTGTAAAATGTATGAATTGTCCGTACCTAAAAATTGCTTAGTATGGCGTTACTACCCCTTTGTTTGTTAGGTATGTCTGTATTCTCCATCGATATTATTTTCTTTCAGGTATTTAAATAAACGTAAAAAATCCATCTGCAAATGGCATGTGAGAGTAGAAAACAAGATTCGATAATACATAATAAGGTAGTTCAGTAACAAATCCAGGTGTTTTCGTATGCTACCCGAAAGTATACAAATATTTTTTCTTAGTGAAGACTAGTGTATCAAACTCTCTACAAAAATAAACGAAGTAACTGAATTTAAGTTTCCATGATTGATGGCCACTGGTCCTTTAAGTATTTGGGCACTGGTCTCACCGCGAGCAACTAAGCTATGAACTATCGGCTATAACCACGAACAAAAGATAGAAAAAAGAAACACGGCGATACTCGCCTAGCTATCAGCTATCACCGCCGGGTGAGTATCGCCGTGTCTCTTTGTTTTACACGGGAGTGCTTATCTTTTGTTCGTATATAATACTTACAATGTACATTCAAGGTGACCGTCTCAAAAAGTGGTATCTCAGTGGCACTGTTGGTTGCCTCACAGCGGTACTGAGCCTGGTTGTCTGTCACGTTGGCCAATATCGAGATCTCAGCGGTGACTGATTTGTCCGCTGTCCGGGTAACAGTATGGGGAATCTGTAGGCAAAGAAATTTGTTCAAACATTTGACCAAAAATTAAAATTTTAGACACAGGTGTATTCAGGTGGTTCAGGGCCGAGTGGAAGGTAAAAGTTCACGAGGACGGTCACCAACTCGCTTGACTGACCTGATTAAACAAGCTACCAAGTCCACTGTGCCCCGATTCACTCGCAACGCCTCTAACCATCAAAAATGGAAGCAAATCGCTAGGAGAGCTGTCCTTGACAAAGTTTACGACCCAACCAACATATCTCCAAATACGTCGTCTACACAGCCATGAGCACTCTGATAAGAGTTTCGGACTGAGAGAGATGTTAAACTGCGTCCAACATCACCGGCGGACAGCAGCATCCTTTTAAATACGGTGTACTGATATGACTGCACCAACCCGCTTGCCAGTCGTGGTGATTACGGCAATAATCTCCCTATAGGGGTAGGGCTTTGTCCAGCAGAATGGTGATGATGATATTTTTGATACAAGATTTGTAGCTGGTACTGTTCATCTAGTATTTATTCATTAGCACCTTTCGGTTAGTTCCTGTGATTATCTTCCGGCTTCATCATCAGACCCGCTGCCGCTCTATGATATTCCTTTATTTTGAACTGTCATATTTATTACTTCTAAACTGACGACACCAGTAATGGACATTTGGCATTTCTTTGCAACAGTTAATTTGTAACTGTTATGTTCATTGGACTAAGATTAAAATGTCCATTACTGGGGGGCCTGTATGCTAAAAGTCTTTAACATGTATGCCTCCAGACTATGATACAAATATAATTTTACAGTCCCGAAAAGTAACCAAAAAGAACAGTAACCGAAAAGTGGAAAAAACTCGGGAGATGTGATTAAACCATGAGAAGTATATGAAGTTAGATATGAGATGAAATACAATTAAAGCTTGTAAAATATAGATCTCTAAAACATATTTGCTTATTTTATTTTTACGATTGTACATGTACTCGTACCTGTATTATATTTTGTAAACGTTGTATAAACTTTCCAATTATGTTCGTATATTTTTGCTATCCAATTTGGGAAACAACGATTTATCACATCATTTTTCAAACTAGATAATTTTATTCTTATTCACTTGACTTTCTAAAGTGTCTACCCTTTTCAATGAAATAATGTAAGCAATATAGACTTTTTGAAACTTGAGTAACTCGTTATAACAATTCACTCAAACAATAAAATGATTGTTCTTATGAAAATATAAGTGGATACCCTTGTTTCTCTTATAACAACACAATTTGGCAGACAGTTGTTTAATTACTGAAAATGCTTTTGTTACAATAGGACGGCTGAAAAGTCGCTGTCTGAAGTAAATCCTTAACCTTTTGACTTTTACAAGCTCCTCTAAATACATGTTATAATGTGCATAGCACATAAATGCAAAAAAAATGCTTTGTTTGAAAGTATCCTTTTCAGATAGTATATATTATTACGATAAAAGTGCAAAAAACATCACATTTGAAACGAGTGGCGATAAATTAAAACACAACAAAAGAGAGTGTTTTAAATCGACACGAGTTACGAATTTCATTTTCGCGTTTGTTGGTCGTATCGTATACTTCGGAATCATAAAATTCTTGTAGCTTTTCACATTTTCACGAATCACCGCAATCTCAAAATTTCTAAACAGTTTTTTCTAGTTGAATGATTTTTGGTAGCACGTGTATCGTACGAAGTTTTGTACAGGACAAATGGCCCTACGAAGTTTTCAGCCTGACAAGAAATGAACCCCTTCTCGCACTAGCGCGTAAAAAAGCACCAACTGTACTGAAAAGTGATTTTACTAGCTTATCCCAATAACTTTAGGAAATATCTAAATAGACCTCTATTGTTAGAGTTAAAGTGCATGTTCAGATATTCTTGAGTACCATGATCGATCCAGTTGTATATGACAACAATCTCACGCTTCTCAAACATGTCCTTGGACCTCCATTAGCACTTATCTAAAGGCACTGTAATAACATTTAATGCCTATTCGTAGTTTCCTACGGTTTTCAAGACACATGGCCGAGTAGAAACACTTGAAGTTCAAGTTGTAAATGCTGTTCTTTGTGTATCAGATAAGTATCATACAATTTATGTTATACGTGTTTGTGTATGTAAGTTAAACATATTTATTATATAATAGGTACCTGACAAACGTAGTCTGCAGAACAAAAGGATGTTGTTAGCTTTAGTGTACTTGGAAACATTTTTGCCACGATGTTTTTTCGAGTTTCAATTAATATAAGTGCCAGTTTAAGTTATAATACAACAAGCATCTAAACAAAAAAAGCACATATCACACATATGACGTATGATTGTAATACGGTGTGCAATAAAAATCAAATTGTATGGAGGAATGGTGATACGTTTTACGGTTTTATTCAGTATCATATATTATTAAGATTAGAAAAAAATAGCAAAAAAATCCGAAAAAAATTTACTCGCGGTTCACAATGAACAATGTGGTATTGGATTCTGGTTTAGTTGAATAAATTTATAAAGTGTCTTATATAGTCGTACATCAAATAGCATACCTTTTTATCGTTCTTGAACCAAGTGAGAGTAGCCAAGGGGTTCCCACCAGTGGACATGCAAGCCAGCTTCTGAACCGTCCCAGCTTGGAGTGTGGTCCCTGGGATGTAGCCTGTGATCATCGGTGCTGAAGGGGCATCTGTAACAAAGGATATGAAATAACTATCATGGGATTCATGGGATCTTATCATTTTATTGCATACATCGACCTCCCAAGGTATGCAAAGGCTTGTGTTGTGGATATGAAGCGATGATACATGCAGCCCGATTTTTTATTCACCATTTTAGAGGGTTAATTCTAAGGTCGTATTGATGAACTTTTATGAAACAAACATCTGATACACACCCCAAGATATTAGTAGGCGGAAATGTATAAAACATCAGATTTTATATTTGCACCTTTTTGATTCAAATATAAAATGTATTCCCCTGATGGTACCTTATAATTGGTTTTCGTATTACCCTGACTTAGTATTTTTTTAACTCTTTTGATTGAGTCTTCAGTATTCACGTTTTTACATTAATTTTTACAATTGTATTACCGTTGCACATAACTTTATGCGAATTAATCGAATTATTAAACTAACATCAACTAAAACGTTTAATATCATCCCAAAGCGTTACTCAAACTCATAACAATGTATCTGATGTCCGATAAAAACTGTAATTTGCTTCGTTGTAATGTACAATGAAGTCAAAGAGACTTTAGTCCTTATCTCATCGTGATAAGACTCATGTTTTACCAGCAAAACCCTTTGTAACATTGCGTGTTTTGTCTTCTCTAACAAAAACCATACCCGGTTCTGTTATGAGTTATGCGACATGTGAAATGCCAGTTCTACTGAATTGCCATGTTGAACATTTTATTGTAATTAAACGGTTAAATAACATTTATAATTGTGCAACTCGCAAAAAATTTGTACATTTGGATCACGTCTTGGATTAAAATCGGTAGGCTGGTAGAGTTAATGATGCTGAGCAAGATCTACCCCATTTCCCAAAACGTTCTAGGAAGTTTGTATGGACTTTTCCTTTTTCTGTTACCAGATTTCTGTACATTTTTTGGTAACAAAAAAAGAACGTTTCATACAAACATTTTGGAACATTTTTGAAAATGTAGTGCATTTTCCTCAGCATCAAAAATGTGCTCCAAAAGTACAAACTTTTTAAGAAATTAGGAAGCATAAGGAGGTAAATACCCATAATCAAGATTGGCGATAGAAGTATTGTGTCCACTATAATGACGCTGTCGCCCATCATCAATCTTCTAAAAATAAATGGTCAGTGACACTTCAATCCCTTAAAGAGTTGGGGCGGTGTCAAATGACAAATAGATTCTTACTGCAGTCACTACACGGCTAGTTATCTACCATCCACAAGTTTAGTACGAAAATGCACTGCGAATAGATTTAAGTATTACTGTCGCCGCAAACTCACTATTTCATGTTGTAAGAAAGACATAAAATAGACTATCTGGTATCAACTCACAGAATAAAACGAAAAGTAGTTTTAACGCAGATATAAAGAGACTACACGTGCGAAACATTAAGTAGAAAGAGCTCAACAATGGTAAAATAGTAGAGGAATTCAGTTCTGTAAGCTTTCGAATCTATTTCAATTCAGGTAAGGTCCAAATCTGAGACGACTTTCGTGACGTCTGTGGGGACATACGAGTTTGAATGAGTGCCATTTGGACTTGAAAGCTGACATAGGCATTAGGCACAGAGCGTCGCTATACTTGCTAAACTTCGGATATACAACGATCAATTCATGGAAAGGGCATCTTTATTTATCTTTGGATACGGGCCTTTTTTCCATCAAGTGAGCGAGAGGGCCTACCGCGAACCAATTTTAACGTGTTGCCTTTCTGTCTTACTTATGTACGGATTTGTAAGTGCAAGAGAGAGGCAAACGTAATAATGTATCATAGTGTAAAGTTCCTGTGGATTTACTTATTTCAAATTCCAAATGAGTTCTCTTGATTCTGTCTAAATTACATAGCTATCTATTTCAACCATAAAAATTGTGTTTGTGAATGACTGATGTTGTTTTTACTGATTTTCAATACAGTGTTTTTAGATATTTAGTATATACTTATAGTTAAGTACTTCTTGTTTCATACATTTTTTAGTTTGTTAAATTAAAAAAATTGTCAGCAGTGAACTGACAGGAGATAATACGTCCATACGTATGATATGGCGATCGCAGTAGTGTGTCCACTTTGATGATGCTGCTGTCTATCGTTAATCATCTATAAATAGATCGTTGGTGACACTTAAATCCCTTAGTCTTACAACACCCATGGGAAAAGAAGGGGTGACGACAAATGTATTTTTACTGCCGTCTGTACTGCCTTTGGGGCGGCCGTATTTAATATATACTAGTCAGTAGATTCGATTCTGTCATTTATATTTTGAATTAATTTTCGTAATAAATAGGCATGTAATAAAGATCAGTACGTAATGTATCAAAGATCACTTCGTCACGAAATGCCTTTTTGGTGGCTATAGTAGATTAATGGAATTTAATTAAATGAGGTAATATATTATATTCTATACGCGAGAACCACGTGTTTTACAGCTCAAATATCTAGTTGAATACGAGTATTAAACTCGGTTTCGTCGAAATTCCCTTTAAAGCGTTACAAATATTTGATTTCAGTGAGTGCTTAAAACTCTGAAAAATGACTTTTTTCACGAATTATACAGAAGTATTCGACATTTATTTTACTTTTATGGTGTTTACATGTAAGCAAATATTTTAAAATATTTATATTGTATCAATTTATTTTTACAAACATTTATTTCTTTTTTTTTGTATCAACAAGTACGAGTATCGATTACGTGATCGGTATTTCGAAAAGTGAACAGATTTTTTAGTTTTGCGTCTATTTCCAATTTAACGAGTTAAAAAAACATAAAATACGTTTGATGTAATGGTTATCGAACGACATTTTAATATTAAAAACGTGTCAACATAGATTACAAATATCATTAAACGGTTTATGAAAATAATATTCTAAATAGCATTTAAATTTCCAATCCACCTTTTCCAACTTCAGTCGTATCGGCGCAAAATTCAACATGGCTTACTTAATATAATTTCGCTGTAAGGCATCCATCAAAATCAGGTCCCGGAGGCGTCGGTAATCGATTGACTGATTATGACAGGGTGACGAGGTTCGGGATTTTTATGCGGTGAAAGGGTTAAGTTAATAGTTTTAGTAGTCGGGAAATCGTGTGGTGTTGAGATGTTGACTGTGTCTGTAAAATGTTGTGTTTGATTATCTTGTCAGGAAAGAATGTAAGTAAATGGGATTACTGACACTCATTAGGATATGGCAGTTGAAGTTTGATCTACTAAATCGTTTATTGGGTTGTACGTACTTACATTTTAATAGTTGAAATAGGTAGATTATGTATCGACATAATCTACCTATTACACCGTAAGTTTTACACCGTTAATCGTACTCGATTGTTTCTAGTAAATGTTTGAGTAATAATCTAGTAATAATTGTAATGCTTTGCCACAAGGACCACCCCTACTCTTCCCATAGATGTTGAAAGAGTTGACTAAGGGATTGAACTGTCACTAGTTTTTATTTGTATGAGATTATGATGAGTAACCGGTTATTAACCGGTTTTTCCCATACCTTCCAAAACCGGTTTGCATTCCCTGTCACTGACCATTCAGTTATCAAAGATTCTTACCGCGCAGTAGTGTAATCATAATTGGATACATGATTGCGATCGCCAACCCACTTGCCCAGCAAGTAGTGACTATACGCATAAGCAATAGACCAATGTCCACTATGTCCAGCCAGTGTACTACAATAGACTGATGATGTGATGTACTTCACTGAAGTACATCACAAGACTTTGCTTCAGTGAAGCAAAGTCAAATGACATATAGTACATAAAATCAATTATTGGCATCAATACAAGCCGGCTCGGGCAATTCTATAGAATATTCAAACGCCGTACGAATATCCGACGCCCTAACCTTTCTGAGATTTGCCCAATAAATAGTGTTTAGGCTATCTGTTAACGTGAGATTCTAGTCACGTAGCTGCGTTAGTCAGCAGGCAGAGGGTTAAGACAGCGGTTACGAGCGGATTTCTTGAAAAAAAAAACGATTGTTGGGCTTAGTCGATCAAGGTAAGGTAAGGTGGGGTAAGATGAAACAGTTTTTTAAATGGGGTTAGACAAAAAGTCGTCTTTCTGGCACAGCGTCTGCTGGTAGCATTGTGGGACATTGGGCAAGCGGATTGACGATCGCAGTAATGTGTCCACTACGATGACGCTGCTGCCCATTATCAATTTTATATTCCCTCCATCCCTTAGTAGACTCTTACGACACCCGCGGGAAGAGTTGAGTGATTACAAATGTATTCTTACTAGTTGCCGTCACCACACAGCCGAATGAGTAGGAATAATTATGAGAAATATGGTCTTTACTTTGACGCAATTTCGTTTTGTATTAAACAGAACTTGAGTAAAGTAAACGTACCAAAATGATTGTCAATGAGCAAGCCGATAAGTAATGTATGGTTTGTCCCTTTCTGGCTTATGAACATATTGATAAGACTGAAATGAATAAACAATAGTCGGCTTGCTAAATTAGGAGACGTTAAATAAGGGGGTTATAATAGTACCTAATAAATGGCATCCATATGTCACTCTTATTTTGTTGGCATAGGTAATACTGAAAGGGCCATGTATTAGGTCAACGGCAAGCACTAGTGCGTTTACCTCATTATTTATGATAGTAACATAGTTATTTCAATAGTTAGCATAATATTATTTCGTATTGTTTAGTCAAATTTGTGTGTTAATTATCACGGTTTTGTTTTGTAGAGTATGTAGCAATTTTATTGCTTCAATAAACGCTATGGTTATTAAATGATTGATTTTTGTTTTGATTTAGCCCTTGGATATTTTTTTGCAATGGATCCTTAAAATCTCCTCTACCTCCTGTAACTTGTACCACGCCCTCTTTACCGGTAACCATACATCTGAATCGATGCGTACCTTATTTATGTCGTATCGCGCCAACGCAACACTTTACGTCACGAAACATTGATACACATGCCGGCAATTTATATGAAACATTGACATGTCTTGCCAATTTATGAGACTCGCGAAATTGACACTTTGATACTTGTGAGTCGTCACAGAAGTTTCCTTTGTGACATTTTGTTCGGCTTCTAAGTTGAAGTTTTCTTGAGATTGAAGTATAAATATAATTAAATGGTTAATATCGTTTATTTAAATTATAAATATAAGATGTCATATACTAAAGAAAAACGACTAAGATCACCTAATGTCCGAGGTGGGGGCCCACGTACTCAGCTTTCGCGGCTGATGCCTGTACCCCTCGGCCACTCGGTCTTAGCAACCACCGGTCAAATTTCTCAGGTATAATGCAATCCCTTACAAGGCTAGGCGCCTTTGACCATTCTCTAAGGGCAAACAATACATGCCTGCACCTCCTATTAGAATACTTTACAGTTTTCTAGAATAGCTAGAGCTGCTGCTGCCATCTATTGAACGTATTGTGGAATCACAAATCAAATTATTTTTTAACTAAATATTTTGATTTGTACTTTTTTAATTTTTTTCCAGTAGTCACACTACTTAATACTATATAAATTATAAATATTTGATGTCATATACCAAAGAAAAACGACAAAGATCACCTAATCTCCACCTCGGACATTAGGTGATCTTTAGTTACAAAATAATTTGATTTGTGTTTTCGCAATACGTTCAATCGTGTATTTAGTCATTAGGCGCGAAATGTTTTGGAGAGCCTAGGTCTCTATTATCAAGCACTGAGCCCGCGTTCAATAAATATCGGTCAGGTGGGGTTTCTTAGAGAGCATAAAAAAAACAAGTTAATTTGAAATATCTTTTAAAAATATTTATGGAATAAGTAGATTTTTTTTAATTGTTGTATTGGAAATCCCCTAAATAATCACTGAAAAAAAAAAAACTTGTAAAGAAAAACCTTAAATGTATGGTCATAATATGAGTTTGGTTTTATCGTGGCTTGCTCTTTGTATGTCTACGGAGTGATCTGACGAAAAAAATCCATTTTTCGTGGATTGAGTGGAAAATTCAGGAAAATTCCAAAACAACCTGATGTTAAAAACGATTCCACTTGTACTGTAAATAAAAAAATAAATAGTATGTTTACAGTATTTTCTATTAAAAATCCACCGTATTTATTCACCGTGAGTGTATTTTAGATTAAAACTACATACGTGAAGGCGTTATCCGATTGAATTTCGAAATGAGATAACTACATAACCTAAGTCTACACTCAAATAATGATATTCATTAAGCAAATTAATATCAACATGTTTCCGTGTATCACAAAGGAAATCCATATTTGTTCCAATCCAGTAGTTTCGTCACACGATATTTCATTAACGAGACAATGTATCATCAATTTGAGTGTTTCAAATTGTATTAAAAACGATATTTATATTTTTCGCGAAAATGATACTTGGTAATTATTTTGTATTGTACGTGATGGTGTGAATGTTAATTAAAAATTCATTCGTCGAAAATACTTTATACGAATGACGCTCGGTCCATATTTGATTCAGAAAGTTTATAGTGAAAACATTTGACCAATTTTTTTAACAAAACTTAATGTAGGTATTTGGAAAATAAATTTAACAGCCGTACTTGCTGTTCGGATGTTGGTTCTAAGATAAGATTTCAGTTTCTAGCGATGAATCCTCTAAAACTTGAGCAGTAAATATCATGTTTCTCTGTTTATGTATGCAGGACAATCAAACAAAACTGGTCAGTGGGGATAAATTTAACACCACAACATATAGACAATTATATTATTAAGACGAACGGCGTTTTTCTAAAAAAGCTATTTAACTTTGACTTTGACTGTTTTTTTTTTGATTCGAGAACAAAATGATCTTCCTGTTTTTGTTTTTAATTTCTCCCAACTTCCCATTTGAATCTGACATCCTAAATTCGCTATTTTATATACAAAGTTCAATAACCCTAATAATCTCGCCTTTAAGCTCATGTACCTACTATATAATATCCAAAGCAACTCTATACGTTAATTAACTGAAAATTGACGTAAACTGAACATAGTGACGTAATCACCAGTAACGTATAATTTTGGGTAGTAATTAAAATAATTGAAGCCCACAGCAATAATTAGACATTACAGTATTAGTACGTAATAATTAGTATTGGGGGATCGTTATACTCATTGTATGCCTAATTAAAAGCAAATATACTGTTGGCCGGAAATTCATATAATTATTACAGAATACTAGAAATATTTTAGACACAAAATTTCAATATTTGATTCATGTGAAATACATATAAAGCTATTGCGTATCGAACATAGGCCTCCCCCAAAGATTGCCGCAATGACCGGTCCTACGCCGCCCGAATCCAGCGGACTTCTGCAAGCTATTACTTTAGTAAAAACTCATTGTGTTTTATATGGAGAAAAGATACACGTTTTCCTATCAAATACTACCTTAGCTCTTTTATATTGTTACTAAATTAAGCAATGGTTTGCTCTGGGAAGACAGTGTTAGTCGATTTTTATAAAATTTTAGTCAACATTCTATCAGAATAAATAAAATTTTTATATCATAAAAAAAAATATTGGAAAATTATAATGCTCAAATCATGATAGAAATTGAAGCATATTTAGACTGAGACATAAAATAAAATGGTTTCCACTATTTTAAAAGACATTCAAATGTGAAATAATGTATTTCTTCAATAAAACATTTGTCGCTAAATATGCGGATGCAGCTGTTCAAGCACTGATTACAGCAAAAACGCACGCATGCCGTGTTTTGTCACTTGTAATGACATCTGTCAATCCAGCTTATCGTATGTAGCGTGAGATCACGACTCTGTCAGGTAATTTCACAAAAACATGCAAAACCATTTGAGTAAATATTACTGCGATTTAAATACACACCATTTCTTTAAACAAAGAACAATTAAAAATATACATAGGAGAAGGAGCCCTGATAAAACGAATAAGCTAAAACAAATGTAAAATAAAATTTTAAACTAATTATTTTATTTAACGAACATTTTCCTAAATAGTACAACATTTTTGACTACAAAATATGTTTTGTTCATTATGTGTAATTAATGTAATTATACAGATACAGAGATCATAATTTCAATCATAATTGAAGAAATTACCGAAATGTTTATTTACACTCTTGCGCATGAGTTCACAAAGAAAATACGGTTATAAAAGTTAAAACTTTGTATCTATATCCACTGTACACAATGAATACGCAATAACGAGACCTCAGAAATTATAAAGAAACAGTATTACGGAGTAATGCCTTAAAAATTACGTTGTTTTCCGGTCTGAAGTAACCCCGCGGCCCCGTGTTGTAGGGATCCGTGGGGCGAGAGAAACCTTTTGAACTACGAACTGGCCCAGTTTTAGCACGGCTTAAGCTTTGAGTTGAAAGGTCAGTTGGCAATCGCCTTTTTATATAACACTAAGAGCAATCATCATAAATGTTACAGCAAATGATAACATTCTACATAAATAATAAAATATTAAACCTAAAGCACATTTTTGGTGCCAAGTTACGATAAAACATCGTGCTTATACTTTAGGTGACAGTAAAAGAGTTCAACGTTGTTAACAATCAAATCACCCCGAATATCGACGTATTGTCACCAAAAACGTAAAGATACATAAAAAAGAAATTACATTGGATTGAGTCATATCAAAATCTTCAAAAAAATTCCTGGGATTGAGGTAAGTGACGGGCGTGCTTTGAGCTGCACCGACAGGAGCAAAGCTCTTAAATAGAAGAGAAATACTTAAAAAGAGCCATGTTTATTCTCATCACATAAATAGATACCCTTACGGGATACAAATTCGGGATTTTCTGTTTCCAAATTCGCATGAAATCGTGATTGTGTGATGCCTCACGTTGCTTTTGCTGAGTGTAAATTCAAAACTCCAGCATAGATACTACAATACCACCCCTTTAAATATTTTATTACCATGTTTTAATGCTGCTATAAAAGTGCTACTATTATTCGTTGATAACCTGTTCCTTTCAAATTAAAAAGCAGTAAGCATTTTAAAGAACAAGCCTACAGCAAAACAATGTTGTTAAATCGTAAAGTATACATCAAAGACCGCCTTCATCACCAAAATTAATTTTTTCTAATTTCAGTGTCTACCTTTTGGTCTTAAAATTGACCTCAAACGTATACACAATCTTTTAATAAAATTTGAACCCTCTTAGGCTAACGTGATAAAGCCCAGTGGGGCATAAGCTGGCTTTAAGTACGTCCTCGTGTTTTTTACCCCCTCCCTCTCTCACCCCCATTTCTCCCTCACAACGTCACGTTCGCTTTAGTGTTGATTATTTTTCCTAGATTTTATCAAGTCATTTGGCTGGTAAAAATGTAGAGGCGAATTTTGTTGTTTTGGATGGCGTTTCGTTTTGTGATACTGGGAGTTATGACTTGTTTTCTTTTTGAAAGAGTGTCTCATATTTGTATAAAAATAAAAGGTGTTGCTTTGTTATTTATTTTATAGTGGTATGGTATAATTTTGTATGACATCAGCCTGTATCAGTTTACTGCTAGACGTAGGCCTCTCCTATTAACTACGCGTATGGATGCATTAGGAGATAAATGCCCACAATCGCCTCGGTGGGCAATTGGCAATCGCAGCAGTGTGTCTACTATGATGACGCTTCAACCTAACATCGATCTCATATAAACAACTGGTCAGTACACTTCAATCCTTAAGTCGCCTCTTACGACCTCCATGGAAAGAATTCGGGTGGTGATAAAAGTACTTTACGCCATTTTCGCCAATTTTGCCAATATATTTGACCGTTTTCGTGTAAAAACTTATAACACAATGCTTTGAATATTAAATTAGATTATTCAATTCCATGAGGATTACATTACTACTGCATAATATATTATTAAGTCTGAATGGATAAAGTAAATATCACCTCTAATTTCTCTGCAGCATCTACAAATCCTGGGATTTATATAAAATTCTAAATAGACAGTACGAAATTTTCACTATTATTATGACAAAATTCTAGCAACATTAATTAAATGCTACAACCGCAACAATCACACTTCCATCACAACACTATGATCTATGTTTAATGAGACCCTTTGAACGGAGATATATAAGGTATAATGTGGTACATATGTTTGTGCGTTAACCGGCATATTGGGGAGCACAAACTTGTTATCTGCCATGCATTAATCATTTCTTCCGCTGCGAGGCGGTGTTCGTGTCAAGTTTAAAGCGGATTTAAATAAATTTGCAACTCAGGTTTTTGCCTTTTTGGCTGGTATTTTTTTTATAAAATACAGCAGACCTAACAAAGATGCTATTCTGTAATCGTATACGATAAGCGTTACGTGATCGTAATATTTTATGAAAATGGTCATGTGACTTTTCGTTAGAGTCTGTCATTCTCATACATGTACCTATTACTTATCGCTAGAATGATAATGATCTCTTCACTTTTGTAATTTACAAAACTATACATACATAAATATGTATATTATATACGTACTTTAAGTAGATTTATGTTGTTATTTTTTGTCTCTGGGCATCTCTGTTTGATCCTAAGGTTTAACAGTCATGGTAGCGAATGCCATTTCGCATTAAGTGTGCCATTTGTATACCATTTTTGTGTTTTTGCAATAAAGTTAAAACAAAATAAAACGAAAGACCATTGAAACTTCTTCCATAGTAAGAATCTGCTTCCTAATATTACTATTGCTACAAAATTGTCACGAGCACTAACATTGTAAAAATTCAAATGGAAAAAAAAAAAACATTTTGGTTTGGCGCTATTTGGTTTGAAACGCTAATCGCTCTCGCTACCTCCTGTCTGCGATCCCACGCCCCCTAGTGAGGTGACAAGGCGAAAAACCCCTATTCAGATATGTGTATGAATGAGGCTCACGCTCGCATTACGGCTCAAAAACACCCGTCTTGTCTCTGATGAAAACTGACTGAAGGGAATGAACATCTCTTTTTCAGAGCCCTTTTTAGGATTTGTGTAGCTAGGCTTATACGTAGTAACAACAGCCGACGAAATTGGAGTGAAATAAAACGCAATTCGACTAAGCCTTATTTTAATTTTAACAGCTCGGCCGTCCTGATGATAAGGTGTCCGGCGTGACACGTGTAAGTAAACTCAAAAGTGAGATATTTGGGTGAAAATTCTTTTCGTTGTCTTATTTTGTGTCCCTAAAAACGTAACGCAGTTGTGATTTTTGTATGAGATGATGTTTTGTTTTAAATTTCTGATGTATAGATCAAAATCTAGTGTGAAATAGAAATACAAGCGCACCGGATTTTTTTTATATACTGATTCGAAACAACAACTATTTTGACCCATTCAGTGTTGTTTTATGAACAAATATGAATGAATATGATTTTTAAATAATGACTAGTAACGGTTTCACGTATATTGAAGAAATAATAAAAAGAAATTTGCAAATCAGTATCGTCGTTTTTTAATAATTCTTTAGAACTGTGTGGTTTTCAAAACTTGATGAAATAAATGCTACGTAAAATAAAAATTTACATCAAAAGACAAAATTACTCGTAAACGGCAATCATGCTTTTGTAAATTTCACTTTATAACTATTTAATGAAAAAGAGAACTTCCATTTCCACCTTACTGTATTTTCGGAGAAATCCGATCACAATCCTATTATACGAACAAATTATAGCAAACCCGTTTCATATATAAATGACGCGATTCCTTGCCATTTATATCCGACTCTTACTACCCATTACTTTTTGCTGCTACATCGTAAAGTATGTATGAAATTACCTACCGGGTCATTATTTCGTAACTTTACCTCTGTTGCGGTTCTTCCCCGATATTCCCCACTTCATTATTCTCTATAATATAGTTTGAGTAGACAGACATATAACGCACGTGGCAGGGTTGCCAGCTGGCATATTAATAAGCAACGTGAAAAGTATATCAATTTAAGCTTAAGTTGGACGACCTTCGCAATTCAATAGTGACACTGCAGCTGGAGGTTTCATGTTTGAATCCTTCTCTTTACGTCGGTTGATTATTGTAGGAACAGAAAAATACCAAGTCGTAAAACATAAAAGACTATATAAATAATGTATTTCATGGGTCCCACTTTAAGCCCACTTAAGGATCGTAGTTTGGACACTGTATAAAAAATATATTCTTTTTCTTTAGCATTAAACTCTTGAGAGAGTGGTCGTAGCCGTGGATGTACTATGCGACGCCATTCCTTGCAAACTGCCGCGCTTCTGGTGCATTTATGCAGTGGAACACCCATGGTGGCCTTCAAAAAATATATACCTACTTGCTACCATGTCCAAGAAACAGATAATTATTTGTGATCAATTCACAACAAAATGACATCGCTGGGATTTGAATACGGAACCTCCAGCTTCGTAGACAGTCACTAAGAAGTAATCTACGGAGGTAGACTTTTTCGTAAATTTGTAAATTAAGTAAAAAAAGATAATAAAATATCGCTGAGTAACCATTTCACAACCCTGACACGCACGCAGGGTTGTCACCGCGTCACGTAGCGCTCATTACGTTAATGAGGGCCCGTGAATTAATTACGGCACTATTTTATGCCTGCTCGAGTATTTGTGGCAACCCTAAGCTTTGTACTTTAAATATAAAACCGATTTAGGACGTGCAGGGTAGGGTAATGGGTTTTTTATATAGTTTAGGAATATATGTTAGAATTAGGGGATGAGATGAATGTAGATTAGTTATAGTACTTTTTTTATAATTATTTATATTTGGTACTCAGACTTGGTCTTTGAAGCCCACTTGTAACTTGCTTGTGCTTGTAGTTGGAAGTAGGTACTTTTCTACTTAATCGTGTTAAAAAGAGACTTCCACTTGTATTACAAGTTACAAGCTTTTGAGAAACGGGCCCCTGAAGTCCAAACTCGGAGCGCAGCATATTATGTACCCATCAAATTGATGGATAGGATCAGAACCTAAGCTCTAAGACCAGAATAGTGGATGTAGCTTAGCAAGCGGCCAAGATGAAGTGGGACTGGGCTGCTCAAGTGGTCATGTCTGCTGCATACCGGAAGACTTATGGGCCATGACATGGGTATGGGGCCACGGTATGGGTGCCCATAACAAAGCGAGGACCCGGCACCCTCCGCAGGCGTAGGATAACTTAGACTCGATCCTTTTTAAGTGACTGGCCTGATGAGGCGCAGAACAGATGGGTTCATGATAAATAGATAAAAAAATATTTATATTGTAATGCGATTGTATTTTCATAATTAACAATGTAGCATTTTCAGTTTCATTTGTATTTCCTGAAATTTTCTAGTTTCTAAATATTACAATACAATATCATCGTCACATAAAAAATAACAAAAAATACAATCTGAATGGTAGAGGTAACATAACAGGCGGTCTTATGGCTATAGAGCGATCTCTTCCAGACAAACTTTGGGCAATGAAACGAACAATTTTGAACAATTTTTAGAAGCTGCGAGTTCACATTTACAGGAAAACCCTAAGTAGCTCTTCTGTGGTGAATTAACCACATTTTTTTTGTTATGCAGTTTCAAGATTACGCATTATTTAAAAAGAAAACGTTCAGAATTTTCTGACAAACATATCAGTTTAGAAAAGTTGTTGACTTGAAAACATGTTTCTGTGAGATGTAGTTAGTGGTTATACTCCATAAATGACTCGAAAATAGTAATATCCTACAAAATTAACTTCCTCAAAATAAGTCCCGTCACCTCATATTAACGCAGATAAGAAAACTCCCGTTAAAAATAACCGAGATAACGACCAAGTTACAAACAACACTTCAGAAACTGACTTTTTGTTCCATCTCCCTTTAAACAAAGACAATGTCGAGTGACAAGACAAGTTTGTAGTTCTTTGTACCATTATTTGCACGGAAAAGAGTCCTCTGAGTTAAAGGGTTGAAGGAACCCGGTTCCTTAATCCTTTGGGTTTAGGTTGACTTTTGCTTGGCTGTTGAACGGTTTTAGTAAAATGATTTGGTTGGAGTTGTGGCTCAAAAGATGAAGATAGTTAAGTAGCTGGACAGAAAAGCGAGTAAGAACTGTGAATTGTGAACAAGGAAATAAAGATTTTTTGTTTTATTTGCGAGTAAAGTTGGCGTCAAATGATGTTACTAAAGTTATATTACCTCTGAGTATCATTGCAAATCTTGCCATGGATGTTATAGTTGAATAAAGAATTGAAGTGTCACTTAACAGTATATTACATCAGAGGCCGGGAAAATGAGGATTTCCGGCCAAGTTGGTATATACGGCCGAGCGAGCATGCGAACGAGGCCGGATAGGTAACGAGGCCGGGAATCCGTTTTCACGCCGAGGCATGTATAGTGCTTTTCTTAAACATACAAAAGAATACAAAAAAATTACAATATTGTCGAAATTAAGCGTTACTTAAGGAACGTAAAGACAATATTGCATAAGCAGTAATAAGCAGTTATATTAGTTATTGTTAATGCATCGAACAAACTGAGTAGATTTGCATAAGGTGAAAATGTGGATAACTTTCTTTGTAGTCGACTGTACAATGCAAATTTACTTACAAAGGCAAACTAGTCAAGAGATCTCCAGTTAACTTTTACTGCAAACTCATTACATTCCCGGAACTAACGGACACTGTCAAACTTAATTCAACTTTACTGTAAACTATTTAAAATTAAACCAACGTAAATCACA